>JAVRKA010000387.1:0-135187 GCA_034508555.1 Venustoraphidia nigricollis | reverse complement strand
CCTATCGGCAACCATATCTGAAATGCCTATCGACACCTATATTTGAAATACCTATCGGCTTCTATATCTGAAATGCCTATCGGCACCTGTTTTTAAAATGCCAATCGGCAACTATATCTGAAATGCCTATCGGCACCTATATCAAAAATGCCTATCGGCATCAATTTTTGAAATGCCTATCGGAAACTACATCTAAAATGCCTATCAGCACCTATATTTGAAATGCCTATCGGCAAACATATCTGGAATGCCTATCGGCACCAATATTTAAAATGCGTATCGGCTTCTATATCTGAAATGCCTATCGGCACCTATTTTTAAAATGCCAATTGGCAACTATATCTGAAATGCCTATCGGCACCTATATCTGAAATGCCTATCGGCACCTATTTTTGAAATGCCTATCGGAAACTACATCTGAAATGCCTATCAGCACCTATATATGAAATGCCTATCGGCAACCATATCTGGAATGCCTATCGGCACCTATATTTGAAATGCCTATCGGCTTTTATATCTGAAATGCCTATCGGCACCTATTTTTAAAATGCCAATCGGCAACTGTATCTGAAACGCCTATCGGCACCTATATCTGAAATGCCTATCGGCACCTATTTTTGAAATGCCTATCGGAAACTACATCTGAAATGCCTATCAGCACCTATATTTGAAATGCCTATCGGCAACCATATCTGAAATGCCTATCGACACCTATATTTGAAATACCTATCGGCTTCTATATCCGAAATGCCTATCGGCACCTATTTTTAAAATGCCAATCGGTAACTATATCTGAAATGCCTATCGGCACCTATATCTGAAATGCCTATCGGCAGCAATTTTTGTAATGCCTATCGGAAACTACATCTGGAATGCCTATCAGCACCTATATTTGAAATGCCTATCGGCAACCATATCTGGCATGCCTATCGGCACCTATATTTGAAATGCCTATCGGCTTCTATATCTGAAATGCCTATCGACACCTATTTTTAAAATGCCAATCGGCAACTATATCTGAAATGCCTATCGGCATCAATTTTTGAAATGCCTATCGGAAACCACAACTAAAATGCCTATCAGCACCTATATTTGAAATGCCTATCGGCAACCTTATCTGGAATGCCTATCGGCACCAATATTTGAAATGCCTATCGGCTTCTATATCTGAAATGCCTATCGGCACCTATTTTTAAAATGCCAATTGGCAACTATATCTGAAATGCCTATCGGATCTTATATCTAAAATACCTATCGGGACCTATATCTGAAATGTCTATCGGCACCTATTTTTAAAATGCCTATCGAGAACTACATCTGAAATGCCTATCAGCACCTATATTTGAAATGCCTATCGGCAAACATATCTGGAATGCCTATCGGCACCTATTTTTAAAATGGCAATTGGCAACTATATCTGAAATGCCTATCGGCACCTATATCTGAAATGCCTATCGGTACCTATTTTTGAAATGCCTATCGGAAACTACATCAAAAATGCCTATCAGCACTTATATTTGAAATGCCTATCGGCAACCATATCTGGAATGCCTATCGGCACCTATATTTGAAATGCCTGTCGGCTTCTATATCTGAAATGCCAATCGGCACCTATTTTTAAAATGCCAATCGGCAACTATATCTGAAATGCCTATCGGCACCTATTTTTGAAATGCCTCTAGAAAACTACATCTGAAATGCCTATCTGCTCCTATATTTGAAATGCCTATCGACAACCATATCTGAAATGCCTATCGACACCTATATTTGAAATACCTATCGGCTTCTATATCTGAAATGCCTATCGGCACCTGTTTTTAAAATGCCAATCGGCAACTATATCTGAAATGCCTATCGGCACATATATCTGAAATGCCTATTGGCACCTATTTTTGAAATGCCTATCGGAAACTACATCTGAAATGCCTATCAGCACCTATATTTGAAATGCCTATCAACAACCATATCTGAAATGCCTATCGACACCTATATTTGAAATACCTATCGGCTTCTATATCTGAAATGCCTATCGGCACCTATTTTTCAAATGCCAATCGGTAACTAAATCTGAAATGCCTATCGGCACCTATATCTGAAATGCCTATCGGCACCAATTTTTGAAATGCCTATCGGAAACTACATCTGGAATGCCTATCAGCACCTATATTTGAAATGCCTATCGGCAACCATATCTGGAATGCCTATCGGCACCTATATTTATAATGCCTATCGGCTTCTATATCTGAAATGCCTATCGGCACCTATTTTTAAAATGCCAATTGGCAACTATATCTGAAATGCCTATCGGCACCTATATCTGAAATGCCTATCGGCACCTATTTTTGAAATGCCTATCGGAAACTACATCTGAAATGCCTATTAGCACCTATATTTGAAATGTCTATCGGCAACCATAACTGAAATGCCTATCGACACCTATATTTGAAATACCTATCGGCTTCTATATCTGAAATGCCTATCGGCACCTATTTTTAAAATGCCGATCGGCAACTATATCTGAAATGCCTATCGGCACCTATATCTAAAATGCCTATCGGCACCATTCTTTAAAATGCCTATCGGAAACTACATCTGAAATGCCTATCAGCACCTATATTTGAAATGCCTATCGGCAACCATATCTGGAATGCTTATCGGCCCTATATTTGAAATGCCTATCGGCTTCTATATCTGAAATGCCTATCGGCACCTATTTTTAAAATGTCAATTGGCAACTATATCTGAAATGCCTATTGGCACCTATATCTGAAATGCCTATCGGCACCTATTTTTGAAATGCCTATTGGAAACTACATCTGAAATGCCTATCAGCACCTATATTTGAAATGCCTATTGGCAACCATATCTGAAATGCCTATCGACACCTATATTTAAAATACCTATCGGCTTCTATATCTGAAATGCCTATCGGCACCTATTTTTCAAATGCCAATCGGTAACTAAATCTGAAATGCCTATCGGCACCTATATCTGAAATGCCTATCGGCACCAATTTTTGAAATGCCTATCGGAAACAACATCAGGAATGCCTATCAGCACCTATATTTGAAATGCCTATCGGCTTCTATATCTGAAATGCCTATCGACACCTATTTTTAAATTGCCAATCGGCAACTATATCTGAAATGCCTATCGGCACCTATATCTGCAATGCCTATCGGCACCTATTTTTGAAATACCTATCGGCTTCTATATCTGAAATGCCTATCGGCACCTATTTTTAAAATGCCAATCGGCAACTATATCTGAAATACCTATCGGCACCTATATCTAAAATGCCTATCGGCACCTATTTTTGAAATGCCTATCGGAAACTACATCTGAAATGCCTATCAGCACCTATATTTGAAATGCCTATCGGCAACCATATCATGAATGCCTATCGGCACCTATATTTGAAATGCCTATCGGCTTCTATATCTGAAATGCCTATCGGCACCTATTTTTAAAATGCCAATCGGCAACTATATCTGAAATGCCTATCAGCACCTATATCTGAAATGCCTATCGGCACCTATTTGTGAAATGCTTATCGGAAACTACATCTGAAATGCCTATCAGCACCTATATTTGAAATGCCTATCGGCGACCATATCTGGAATGCCTATCGGCACCTATATTTGAAATGCCTATCGGCTTCTATATCTGAAATGCCTATCGGCACCTATTTTTAAAATGCCAATCGGCAACTATATCTGAAGTGCCTATCGGCACCTATATCTGAAATGCCTATCGGCACCTATTTTTGATATGCCTATCGAAAACTACATCTGAAATGCCTATCAGCACCTATATTTGAAATGCCTTTCGGCAACCACATCAGAAATGCCTATCGGCAACCACATCAGAAATGCCTGTCGGCACCTATATCTGAAATGCCTTTCGGCATTTATATCTGAAATGCCTATCGACACCTATATTTGAAATGCCTATCGGCACCTATATTTTAAATGCCTATCGGCAACTATATCTGATATGCCTATCGGCACCTATATCTGAAATGCCTATCGGCACCTATATCTAAAATACCTATCGGGACCTATATCTGAAATGCCTATCGGCACCTATTTTTGAAATGCCTTTTGGAAACTACATCTGAAATGTCTATCAGCACCTATATTTGAAATGCCTATCGGCAACCATATCTGGAATGCCTATCGGCACCTATATTTGAAATGCCTATCGGCTTCTATATCTGAAATGCCTATCGGCACCTATTTTAAAAATGCCAATCGGCATCTATATCTGAAATACCTATCGGCACCTATATCTGATATGCCTATCGGCATCAATTTTTGAAATTCCTATCGAAAACTACATCTAAAATGCCTATCAGCACCTATATTTGAAATGTCTATCGGCAACCATATCTGGAATGCCTATCGGCACCTATATTTATAATGCCTATCGGCTTCTATATCTGAAATGACTATCGGCACCTATTTTTAAAATGCCAATTGGCAACTATATCTGAAATGCCTATCGGCACCTATATCTGAAATTCCTATCGGCACCTATTTTTTAAATGCCTATCGGAAACTACATCTGAAATGCCTATCAGCACTTATATTTAAAATGCCTATCAGCAACCATATCTGGAATGCCTATCGGCACCTATATTTGAAATGCCTATCGGCTTCTATATCTGAAATGCCTATCGGCACCTATTTTCAAAATGCCAATCGGCAACTATATCTGAAATGCCAATCGGCACCTATATCTGAAATGCCTATCGGCACCTATTTTTGAAATGCCTATCGAAAACTACATCTGAAATGCCTATCAGCACCTATATTTGAAATGCCTATCGGCAACCACATCAGAAATACCTATCGGCAACCACATCAGAAATGCCTGTCGGCACCTATATCTGAAATGCCTTTCGGCATTTATATCTGAAATGCCTACCGACACCTATATTTGAAATGCCTATCGGCACCTATATTTTAAATGCCTATCGGCAACTATATCTGATATGCCTATCGGCACCTATATCTGAAATGCCTATCGGCACCTATATCTAAAATACCTATCGGGACCTATATCTGAAATGCCTATCGGCACCTATTTTAAAAATGCCAATCGGCAACTATATCTGAAATGCCTAACGGCACCTATATCTGATATGCCTATCGGCATCAATTTTTGAAATGCCTATCGGAAACTACATCTAAAATGCCTATCAGCACCTATATTTGAAATGCCTATCGGCAACCATATCTGGAATGCCTATCGGCACCTATATTTATAATGCCTATCGGCTTTTATATCTGAAATGCCTATCGGCACCTATTTTTAAAATGCCAATTGGCAACTATATCTGAAATGCCTATCGGCACCTATATCTGAAATGCCTATCGGCACCTATTTTTGAAATGCCTATCGGAAACTACATCTGAAATGCCTATCAGCACCTATATTTGAAATGCCTATCAGCAACCATATCTGGAATGCCTATCGGCACCTATATTTGAAATGCCTATCGGCTTCTATATCTGAAATGCCTATCGGCACCTATTTTTAAAATGCCAATCGGCAACTATATCTGAAATGCCTATCGGCACCTATATCTGAAATTCCTATCGGCACCTATTTTTGAAATGCCTATCGGTAACTACATCTGAAATGCCTATCAGCACCTATATTTGAAATGCCTATCGGCAACCATATCTGGAATGCCTATCGGCACCTATATTTGAAATGCCTATCGGCTTCTATATCTGAAATGCCTATCGGCACCTATTTTAAAAATGCCAATCGGCAACTATATCTGAAATGCCTATCGGCACCTACATCTGTTATGCCTATCGGCATCAATTTTTGAAATGCCTATCGGAAACTACATCTAAAATGCCTATCAGCACCTATATTTGAAATGCCTATCGGCAACCATATCTGGAATGCCTATCAGCACCTATATTTATAATGCCTATCGGCTTCTATATCTGAAATGCCTATCGGCACCTATTTTTAAAATGCCAATTGGCAACTATATCTGAAATGCCTATCGGCACCTATATCTGAAATGCCTATCGGCACCTATTTTTGAAATGCCTATCGGAAACTACATCTGAAATGCCTATCAGCACCTATATTTGAAATGCCTATTGGCAACCATATCTGAAATGCCTATCGACACCTATATTTAAAATACCTATCGGCTTCTATATCTGAAATGCCTATCGACACCTATTTTTAAAATGCCAATCGGTAACTAAATCTGAAATGCCTATCGGCACCTATATCTGAAATGCCTATCGGCACCTATTTTTGAAATGCATATCGGAAACTACATCTGGAATGCCTATCAGCACCTATATTTGAAATGCCTATCGGCTTCTATATCTGAAATGCCTATCGACACCTATTTTTAAAATGCCAATCGGCAACTATATCTGAAATGTCTATCAGCACCTACCTATATTTGAAATGCCTATCGGCAACCATATCTGGAATGCCTATCGGCACCTATATTTGAAATGCCTATCGGCTTCTATATCTGAAATGCCTATCGGCACCTATTTTAAAAATGCCAATCGGCATCTGTATCTGAAATACCTATCGGCACCTATATCTGATATGTCTATCGGCATCAATTTTTGAAATTCCTATCGAAAACTACATCTAAAATGCCTATCAGCACCTATATTTGAAATGTCTATCGGCAACCATATCTGGAATGCCTATCGGCACCTATATTTATAATGCCTATCGGCTTCTATATCTGAAATGACTATCGGCACCTATTTTTAAAATGCCAATTGGCAACTATATCTGAAATGCCTATCGGCACCTATATCTGAAATGCCTATCGGCACCTATTTTTTAAATGCCTATCGGAAACTACATCTGAAATGCCTATCAGCACCTATATTTAAAATGCCTATCAGCAACCATATCTGGAATGCCTATCGGCACCTATATTTGAAATGCCTATCGGCTTCTATATCTGAAATGCCTATCGGCACCTATTTTCAAAATGCCAATCGGCAACTATATCTGAAATGCCAATCGGCACCTATATCTGAAATGCCTATCGGCACCTATTTTTGAAATGCCTATCGAAAACTACATCTGAAATGCCTATCAGCACCTATATTTGAAATGCCTATCGGCAACCACATCAGAAATACCTATCGGCAACCACATCAGAAATGCCTGTCGGCACCTATATCTGAAATGCCTTTCGGCATTTATATCTGAAATGCCTACCGACACCTATATTTGAAATGCCTATCGGCACCTATATTTTAAATGCCTATCGGCAACTATATCTGATATGCCTATCGGCACCTATATCTGAAATGCCTATCGGCACCTATATCTAAAATACCTATCGGGACCTATATCTGAAATGCCTATCGGCACCTATTTTAAAAATGCCAATCGGCAACTATATCTGAAATGCCTAACGGCATCTATATCTGATATGCCTATCGGCATCAATTTTTGAAATGCCTATCGGAAACTACATCTAAAATGCCTATCAGCACCTATATTTGAAATGCCTATCGGCAACCATATCTGGAATGCCTATCGGCACCTATATTTATAATGCCTATCGGCTTCTATATCTGAAATGCCTATCGGCACCTATTTTTAAAATGCCAATTGGCAACTATATCTGAAATGCCTATCGGCACCTATATCTGAAATGCCTATCGGCACCTATTTTTGGAATGCCTATCGGAAACTACATCTGAAATGCCTATCAGCACCTATATTTGAAATGCCTATCAGCAACCATATCTGGAATGCCTATCGGCACCTATATTTGAAATGCCTATCGGCTTCTATATCTGAAATGCCTATCGGCACCTATTTTTAAAATGCCAATCGGCAACTATATCTGAAACGCCTATCGGCACCTATATCTGAAATTCCTATCGGCACCTATTTTTGAAATGCCTATCGGAAACTACATCTGAAATGCCTATCAGCACCTATATTTGAAATGCCTATCGGCAACCATATCTGGAATGCCTATCGGCACCTATATTTGAAATGCCTATCGGCTTCTATATCTGAAATGCCTATCGGCACCTATTTTAAAAATGCCAATCGGCAACTATATCTGAAATGCCTATCGGCACCTATATCTGTTATGCCTATCGGCATCAATTTTTGAAATGCCTATCGGAAACTACATCTAAAATGCCTATCAGCACCTATATTTGAAATGCCTATCGGCAACCATATCTGGAATGCCTATCAGCACCTATATTTATAATGCCTATCGGCTTCTATATCTGAAATGCCTATCGGCACCTATTTTTAAAATGCCAATTGGCAACTATATCTGAAATGCCTATCGGCACCTATATCTGAAATGCCTATCGGCACCTATTTTTGAAATGCCTATCGGAAACTACATCTGAAATGCCTATCAGCACCTATATTTGAAATGCCTATTGGCAACCATATCTGAAATGCCTATCGACACCTATATTTAAAATACCTATCGGCTTCTATATCTGAAATGCCTATCGACACCTATTTTTAAAATGCTAATCGGTAACTAAATCTGAAATGCCTATCGGCACCTATATCTGAAATGCCTATCGGCACCTATTTTTGAAATGCATATCGGAAACTACATCTGGAATGCCTATCAGCACCTATATTTGAAATGCCTATCGGCTTCTATATCTGAAATGCCTATCGGCACCTATTTTTAAAATGCCAATTGGCAACTATATCTGAAATGCCTATCGGCACCTATATCTGAAATGCCTATCGGCACCTATTTTTGAAATGCCTATCGGAAACTACATCTGAAATGCCTATCAGCACCTATATTTGAAATGCCTATTGGCAACCATATCTGAAATGCCTATCGACACCTATATTTAAAATACCTATCGGCTTCTATATCTGAAATGCCTATCGACACCTATTTTTAAAATGCTAATCGGTAACTAAATCTGAAATGCCTATCGGCACCTATATCTGAAATGCCTATCGGCACCTATTTTTGAAATGCATATCGGAAACTACATCTGGAATGCCTATCAGCACCTATATTTGAAATGCCTATCGGCTTCTATATCTGAAATGCCTATCGACACCTATTTTTAAAATGCCAATCGGCAACTATATCTGAAATGCCTATCAGCACCTATATCTGAAATGCCTATCGGCACCTATTTTTGAAATGCCTATCGGAAACTACATCTGGAATGCCTATCAGCACCTATATTTGAAATGCCTATCGGCTTCTATATCTGAAATGCCTATCAACACCTATTTTTAAAATGCCAATCGGCAACTATATCTGAAATGCCTATCGGCATCTATATCTGAAATGCCTATCGGCACCTATTTTTGAAATGCCTATCGGAAACTACATCTGAAATGCCTATCAGCACCTATATTTGAAATGCCTATCGGCAACCATAACTGAAATGCCTATCGACACCTATATTTAAAAATACCTATCGGCTTCTATATCTGAAATGCCTATCGGCACCTATTTTTAAAATGCCAATCGGCAACTATATCTGAAATGCCTATCGGCACCTATATCTAAAATGCCTATCGGCACCATTCTTTGAAATGCCTATCGGAAACTACATCTGAAATGCCTATCAGCACCTATATTTGAAATGCCTATCGGCAACCATATCTGGAATGCTTATCGGCCCTATATTTGAAATGCCTATCGGCTTCTATATCTGAAATGCCTATCGGCACCTATTTTTAAAATGTCAATCGGCAACTATATCTGAAATGCCTATTGGCACCTATATCTGAAATGCCTATCGGCACCTATTTTTGAAATGCCTATTGGAAACTACATCTGAAATGCCTATCAGCACCTATATTTGAAATGCCTATTGGCAACCATATCTAAAATGCCTATCGACACCTATATTTAAAATACCTATCGGCTTCTATATCTGAAATGCCTATCGGCACCTATTTTTCAAATGCCAATCGGTAACTAAATCTGAAGTGCCTATCGGCACCAATTTTTGAAATGCCTATCGGAAACAACATCTGGAATGCCTATCAGCACCTATATTTGAAATGCCTATCGGCTTCTATATCTGAAATGCCTATCGACACCTATTTTTTAATTGCCAATCGGCAACTATATCTGAAATGCCTATCGGCACCTATATCTGAAATGCCTATCGGCACCTATTTTTGAAATACCTATCGGCTTCTATATCTGAAATGCCTATCGGCACCTATTTTTAAAATGCCAATCGGCAACTATATCTGAAATGCCTATCGGCACCTATATCTAAAATGCCTATCGGCACCTATTTTTGAAATGCCTATCGGAAACTACATCTGAAATGCCTATCAGCACCTATATTTGAAATGCCTATCGGCAACCATATCATGAATGCCTATCGGCAACTATATTTGAAATGCCTATCGGCTTCTATATCTGAAATGCCTATCGGCACCTATTTTTAAAATGCCAATCGGCAACTATATCTGAAATGCCTATCGGCACCTATATCTGAAATGCCTATCGGCACCTATTTGTCAAATGCTTATCGGAAACTACATCTGAAATGCCTATCAGCACCTATATTTGAAATGCCTATCGGCAACCATATCTGGAATGCCTATCGGCACCTATATTTGAAATGCCTATCGGCTTCTATATCTGAATTGCCTATCGGCACCTATTTTTAAAATGCCAATCGGCAACTATATCTGAAGTGCCTATCGGTACCCTATATCTGAAATGCCTATCGGCACCTATTTTTGAAATGCCTATCGAAAACTACATCTGAAATGCCTATCAGCACCTATATTTGAAATGCCTATCGGCAACCACATCAGAAATGCCTATCGGCAACCACATCAGAAATGCCTGTCGGCACCTATATCTAAAATGCCTTTCGGCATTTATATCTGAAATGCCTATCGACACCTATATTTGAAATGCCTATCGGCACCTATATTTTAAATGCCTATCGGCAACTATATCTGATTGGCCTATCGGCACCTATATCTGAAATGCCTATCGGCACCTATATCTAAAATACCTATCGGGACCTATATCTGAAATGCCTATCGGCACCTATTTTTGAAATACCTATCGGCTTCTATATCTGAAATGCCTATCGGCACCTATTTTTAAAATGCCAATCATCAACTATATCTGAAATGCCTATCGGCACCTATATCTGAAATGCCTATCGGCACCTATTTGTGAAATGCTTATCGGAAACTACATCTGAAATGCCTATCAGCACCTATATTTGAAATGCCTATCGGCAACCATATCTGGAATGCCTATCGGCACCTATATTTGAAATGCCTATCGGCTTCTATATCTGAAATGCCTATCGGCACCTATTTTTAAAATGCCAATCGGCAACTATATCTGAAGTGCCTATCGGCACCTATATCTGAAATGCCTATCGGCACCTATTTGTGAAATGCTTATCGGAAACTACATCTGAAATGCCTATCAGCACCTATATTTGAAATGCCTATCGGCAACCATATCTGGAATGCCTATCGGCACCTATATTTGAAATGCCTATCGGCTTCTATATCTGAAATGCCTATCGGCACCTATTTTAAAAATGCCAATCGGCAACTATATCTGAAATGCCTATCGGCACCTATATCTAAAATGCAAATCGGCACCTATTTTTGAAATGCCTATCGGAAACTACATCTGAAATGCCTATCAGCACCTATATTTGAAATGCCTATCGGCAACCATATCTGGAATGCTTATCGGCACCTATATTTGAAATGCCTATCGGCTTCTGTATCTGAAATCTCTATCGGCACCTATTTTTAAAATGCCAATCGGCCACTATATCTGAAATGCCTATCGGCACCTATATCTGAAATGCCTATCGGCACCAATTTTTGAAATACCTATCGGAAACTACATCTGAAATGCCTATCAGCACCTATATTTAAAATGCCTATCAGCAACCATATCTGGAATGCCTATCGGCACCTATATTTGAAATGCCTATCGGCTTCTATATCTGAAATGCCTATCGGCACCTATTTTCAAAATGCCAATCGGCAACTATATCTGAAATGCCTATCGGCACCTATATCTGAAATGCCTATCGGCACCTATTTTTGAAATGCCTATCGAAAACTACATCTGAAATGCCTATCAGCACCTATATTTGAAATGCCTATCGGCAACCACATCAGAAATGCCTATCGGCTACCACATCAGAAATGCCTGTCGGCACCTATATCTGAAATGCCTTTCGGCATTTATATCTGAAATGCCTATCGACACCTATATTTGAAATGCCTATCGGCACCTATATTTTAAATGCCTATCGGCAACTATATCTGATATGCCTATCGGCACCTATATCTGAAATGCCTATCGGCACCTATATCTAAAATACCTATCGGGACCTATATCTGAAATGCCTATCGGCACCTATTTTAAAAATGCCAATCGGCAACTATATCTGAAATGCCTATCGGCACCTATATCTGATATGCCTATCGGCATCAATTTTTGAAATGCCTATCGGAAACTACATCTAAAATGCCTATCAGCACCTATATTTGAAATGCCTATCGGCAACCATATCTGGAATGCCTATCGGCACCTATATTTATAATGCCTATCGGCTTCTATATCTGAAATGCCTATCGGCACCTATTTTTAAAATGCCAATTGGCAACTATATCTGAAATGCCTATCGGCACCTATATCTGAAATGCCTATCGGCACCTATTTTTGAAATGCCTATCGGAAACAACATCTGAAATGCCTATCAGCACCTATATTTGAAATGCCTATCAGCAACCATATCTGGAATGCCTATCGGCACCTATATTTGAAATGCCTATCGGCTTCTATATCTGAAATGCCTATCGGCACCTATTTTTAAAATGCCAATCGGTGACTATATCTGAAATGCCTATCGGCACCTATTTTTGAAATGCCTATCGGAAACTACATCTGAAATGCCTATCAGCACCTATATTTGAAATGCCTATCGGCAACCATATCTGGAATGCCTATCGGCACCTATATTTGAAATGCCTATCGGCTTCTATATCTGAAATGCCTATCGGCACCTATTTTTGAAATACCTATCGGAAACTACATCTGAAATGCCTATCAGCACCTATATTTGAAATGCCTATCGGCAACCATATCTGAAATGCCTATAGACACCTATATTTGAAATACCTATCTTCTTCTATATCTGAAAAGCCTATCGGCACCTATTTTTAAAATGGTAATCGGCAACTATATCTGAAATGCCTATCGGCACCTATATCTGAAATGCCTATCGGCACCAATTTTTGAAATGCCTATCGGAAACTACATCTGAAATGCCTATCAGCACTTATATTTGAAATGCCTATCGCCAACCATATCTGGAATGTCTATCGGCACCTATATTTGAAATGCCTATCGGCTTCTATATCTGAAATGCCTATCGGCACCTATTTTTAAAATGCCAATCGACAACTATATCTGAAATGCCTATCGGCACCTTTATCTGAAATGCCTATCGGCAACTATTTTTGGAATGCCTTTCGGAAACTACATCGGAAATGCCTATCTGCTCCTATATTTGAAATGCCTATCGGCAACCATATCTGAAATGCCTATCGACACCTATATTTGAAATACCTATCGGCTTCTATATCTGAAATGCCCATCGGCACCTGTTTTTAAAATGCCAATCGGCAACTATATCAGAAATGCCTATCGGCACCTATATCTGAAATGCCTATCGGCACCTATTTTTGAAATGCCTATCGGAAACTACATCTGAAATGCCTATCAACACCTATATTTGAAATGCCTATCGGCAACCATATCAGAAATGCCTATCGACACCTATATTTGAAATACCTATCGGCTTCCATATCTGAAATGCCTATCGGCACCTATTTTTAAAATGCCAATTGGCAACTATATCTGAAATGCCTATCGGCACCTATATCTGAAATGCCTATCGGCACCAACTTTTAAAATGCCTATCGGAAACTACATCTGAAATGCCTATAAGCACTTATATTTGAAATGCCTATCGGCAACCATATCTGGAATGCCTATCGGCACCTATATTTGAAATGCCTATAGGCTTCTATATCTGAAATGCCTATCGGCACCTATTTTTAAAATGCCAATCGGCAACTATACCTGAAATGCCTATCGGCACCTATATCTGAAATGCCTATCGGCACCTATTTTTGAAATGCCTTTCGGAAACTACATCTGAAATGCCTATCTGCTGCTATATTTGAAACGCCTATCGGCAACCATATCTGAAATGCCTATCGACACCTATATTTGAAATACCTATCGGCTTCTATATCTGAAATGCCTATCGGCACTTGTTTTTAAAATGCCAATCGGCAACTATATCTGAAATGCCTATCGGCACCTATATCTGAAATGCCTATCGGCATCAATTTTTAAAATGCCTATCGGAAACTACATCTAAAAGGCCTATCAGCACCTATATTTGAAATGCCTATCGGCAAACATATCTGAAATGCCTATCGACACCTATATTTGAAATACCTATCGGCTTTTATATCTGAAATGCCTATCGGCACCTGTTTTTAAAATGCCAATCATCAACTATATCTGAAATGCCTATCGGCACCTATATCTGAAATGCCTATCGGCATCAATTTTTGAAATGCCTATCGGAAACTACATCTAAAATGCCTATCAGCACCTATATTTGAAATGCCTATCGGCAACCATATCTGGAATGCCTATCGGCACCTATATTTGAAATGCCTATCGGCTTCTATATATGAAATGCCTATCGGCACCTATTTTAAAAATGCCAATCGGCAACTATATCTAAAATGCCTATCGGCACCTATATCTGAAATGCCTATCGGCACCATTTTTGAAATGCCTATCGGAAACTACATCTGAAATGCCTATCTGCACCTATATTTGAAATGCCTATCGGCAACTATATCTGGAATGCCTATCGGCACCTATATTTGAAATGCCTATCGGCTTCTATATCTGAAATGCCTATCGGCACCTATTTTTAAGATGCCAATCGGCAACTATATCTGTAATGCCTATCGGCACCTATATCTGAAATGCCTATCGGCACCTATTTTTGAAATGCCTATCGAAAATATCATCTGAAATGCCTATCAGCACCAATATTTGAAATGCCTATCGGCAACCATTATCTGAAATACCTATCGACACCTATATTTGAAATACCTATCGGCTTCTATATCTGAAATGCCTATCGGCACCTATTTTTAAAATGCCAATCGGCAACTATATCTGTAATGCCTATCGGCACCTATATCTAAAATGCCTATCGGCACCTTTTTTGAAATGCCTAAAGGAAACTACATCTGAAATGCCTATCAGCACCTATATTTGAAATGCCTATCGGCAACCATATCTGGAATGCCTATCGGCACCTATATTTGAAATGCCTATCGGCTTCTATATCTGAAATGCCTATCGGCACCTATTTTTAAAATGCCAATCGGCAACTATATATGAAATGCCTATCGGCACCTATTTTTAAAATGCCAATCGCCAACTATATCTGAAGTGCCTATCGGCACCTATATCTGAAATGCCTATCGGCACCTATTTTTGAAATGCCTATCGAAAACTACATCTAAAATGCCTATCAGCACCTATATTTGAAATGCCTATCGGCAACCACATCAGAAATGCCTATCGGCACCTATATCTGAAATGCCTTTCGGCATTTATATCTGAAATGCCTATAGACACCTATATTTAAAATGCCTATCGGCACCTATATTTTAAATGCCTATCGGCAACTATATCTGATATGCCTATCCGCACCTATATCTGTAATGCCTATCGGCTCCTATTTTTGAAATGCCTATCGGAAACTACATCTGAAATGCCTATCGGCACCAATATTTGAAATGCGTATCGGCAACCATATCTGAAATGCCTATCGACACCTATATTTGAAATACCTATCGGCTTCTATATCTATAATGCCTATCGGCACCTATTTTTAAAATGCCAATCGGCAACTATATCTGAAATGCCTATCGGCACCTATATCTGAAATGCCTATCGGCACCAATTTTTGAAATGCCTATCAGAAACTACATCTGAAATGCCTATTAGCAAACATATCTGGAATGCCCATCGGCACCTATATTTGAAATGCCTATAGGCTTCTATATCTGAAATGCCTATCGGCAACTATTTTTAAAATGCCAATCGGCAACTATATCTGAAATGCCTATCGGCACCTATATCTGAAATGCCTATCGGCACCTATTTTTGAAATGCCTATCGGAAACTACATTTGAAATGCCTATCAGCACCTATATCTGAAATGCCTATCGGCACCTATTTTTGAAATGCCTATCGGAAACTACATCTGAAATGCCTATCAGCACCTATATTTAAAATGCCTATCGGCCACCATATCTGGAATGCCTATCGGCACCTATATTTGAAATGCCTATCGGCAGATATATCTGAAATGCCTTTCGGTATTTATATCTGAAATGCCTATCGACACCTATATTTGAAATGCCTATCGGCACCTATATTTTTAATGCCTATCGGCAACTATATCTGATATGCCTATCGGCACCTATATCTAAAATGCCAATCGGCACCTATTTTTGAAATGTCTATCGGAAACTACATCTAAAAAGCCTATCGGCACCTATTTTTAAAATGTCAATCGGCAACTATATCTGAAATGCCTATCAGCACCTATATCTGAAATGCTTATCGGCACCTATTTTTGAAATACCTATCGGAAACTACATCTGAAATGCCTATCAGCACCTATATTTGAAATGCCTATCGGCAACCATATCTGAAATGCCTATCGACACCTATATTTGAAATACCTATCGGTTTCTATATCTGAAATGCCTTTCGGCACCTGTTTTTAAAATGCCAATTGGCAACTATATCTGAAATGCCTATCAGCAGCTATATCTGAAATGCCTATCGGCACCTATATCTGAAATGCCTATCGGCATCAATTTTTGAAATGCCTATCGGAAACTACATCGAAAATGCCTATCAGCACCTATATTTGAAATGCCTATCGGCAACCATATCTGGAATGCCTATCGGCACCTATATTTGAAATGCCTATCGGCTTCTCTATCTGAAATGCCTATCGGCACCTATTTTTAAAATGCCAATTGGCAACTATATCTGAAATGCCTATCAGCACCTATATCTGAAATGCCTATTGGCACCTATTTTTGAAATGCCTATCGGAAACTACATCTGAAATGCCTATCAGCACCTATATTTGAAATGCCTATCGGCAACCATATCTGAAATGCCTATCGGCTTCTATATCTGAAATGCCTATCGTCACCTATATCTGAAATGCCTATCGGCACCAATTTTTGGAATGCCTATCGGAAACTACATCTGAAATGCCTATCAGCACCTATATTTGAAATGCCTATCGGCAACCATATCTTAAATGCCTATCGACACCTATATTTGAAATGCCTATCGGCTTCTATATCTGAAATGCCTATCGGCACCTATTTTTAAAATGCCATTCGGCAACTATATCTGAAATGCCTATCGGCACCTATATCTGAAATGCCTATCGGCTCCAATTTTTTAAATGCCTAGCGGAAACTACATCTGAAATGCCTATCAGCACCTATATTTGAAATGCCTATCGGCAACCATATCTGTAATGCCTATCGGCACCTATATTTGAAATGCCTATCGGCTTCTATATCTGAAATGCCTATCGGCACCTATTTTTAAAATGCCAATCGGCAACTATATCTGAAATGCCTATCGGCACATATATCTGAAATGCCTATCGGCACCTATTTTTTAAATGCCTATCGGAAACTCCATCTGAAATGCCTATCAGCACCTATATTTGAAATGCCTATCGGCATCCATACCTGTCAATGCCTATCGGCACCTATATTTGAAATACCTATCGGCTTCTATATCTGAAATGCCTATCGGCACCTAATTTTAAAATGCCAATCGGCAACTATATCTGTAGTGCTATCGGCACCTATATCTGAAATGCCTATCTACACCTATTTTTGAAATGCCTATCGAAAATTACATCTGAAATGCCTATCAGCATCTATATTTGAAATGCCTATCTGCAACCACATCAGAAATGCCTATCGGCACCTATATCTGAAATGCCTTGCGGCATTTATATCTGAAATGCCTATCGACACGTATATTTGAAATGCCTATCGGCACCTATATTTTAAATGCCTATCGGCAACTATATCTGATATGCCTATCGGCACCTATATCTGAAATGCCTATCGGCACCTATTTTTGAAATGCCTATCGGAAACTACATCTAAAATGCCTATCGGCACCTATTTTTAAAATGCCAATCGGCAACTATATCTGAAATGCCTATCGGCACCTATATCTAAAATGCCTATCGGCAGCTTTTTTTGAAATGCCTATCAGAAACTACATCTGAAATGCCTATCAGCACCTTTATTAGAAATGCCTATCGGCAACCATATCTGGAATGCCTATCGGCTGCTATATTCGAAATGCCTATCGGCTTCTATATCTGAAATGCCTATCGGCACCTATTTTTAAAATGCCAATCGGCAACTATATCTGAAATGCCTAACGGCACCTATACCTGAAATGCCTATCGGCACCAATTTTTGAAATGCCAATCGGAACTACATCTGAAATGCCTATCAGCACCTATATTTGAAATGCCTATCGGCAACCATATCTGGAATGCCTATCGGCACCTATATTTGAAATGCCTATCGGATTCTATATCTGAAATGCCTATCGACACCTATTTTTAAAATGCCAATTGGCAACGATATCTGAAATGCCTATCGGCACCTATATCTCAAAATGCCTATCGGTACCTATTTTTGAAATGCCTATCGGAAACTACATCTGAAATGCCTATCTGCTCCTATATTTGAAATGCCTATCGGCAACCATATCTGAAATGCCTATCGACACCTATATTTGAAATACCTATCGGCTTCTATATCTGAAATGCCTATCGGCACCTGTTTTTAAAAACCCAATCGGCAACTATATCTGGAATGCCTATCGGCACCTATATCTGAGATGCCTATCGGCATCAATTTTTGAAATGCCTATCGGAAACTACATCTAAAATGCCTATCAGCACCTATATTTGAAATGCCTATCGGCAACCATATCTGAAATGCCTATCGGCACCTATATTTGAAATGCCTATCGGCTTCTATATCTGAAATGCCTGTCGGCACCTATTTTTAAAATGCCAATCGGCAACTATATATGAAATGCCTATCGGCACCTATATCTAAAATGCCTATCGGAAACTAAATCTGAAATGCCTATCAGCAACAATATTTGAAATGCCTATCGGCAACCATATCTGAAATGCCTATCGACACCTATATTTGAAATACCTATCGGCTTCTATATCTGAAATGCCTATCGGCACCTATTTTTAAAATGCCAATCGGTAACTATATCTGAAATGCCTATCGGCACCTATATCTGAAATGCCTATCGGCACCTATTTTTGAAATGCCTATCGGAAACTACATCTGGAATGCCTATCAGCAGATATATTTGAAATGCCTATCGGCAACCATATCTGGAATGCCTATCGGCACATATATTTGAAATGACTATCGGCTTCTATATCTCAAGATGCCTATCGACACCTATTTTTAAAATGCCAATCGGGAACTATATCTGAATTGCCTATCGGCACCTATATTTGAAATGCCTATCGGCACCTATTTTTGAAATGCCTATAGGAAACTACATCTGAAATGCCTATCAGCACCTATATTTGAAATGCCTATCGGCAACCATATCTAAAATGCCTATCGACACCTATATTTGAAATACCTATAGGCTTCTATATCTGAATTGCCCATCGGCACCTATTTTTAAAATGCCAATCGGCAACTATATCTGAAATGCCTATCGGCACCTATATCTGAAATGCCTATCGGCACCTACTTTTGAAATGCCTATCGGAAACTACATCTGAAATGCCTATCACAACCTATATTTGAAATGCCTATCGGCAACCATATCTGAAATGCCTATCGACACCTCTATTTGAAATACCTATCGGCTCCTATATCTGAAATGCCTATCAACACCTATTTTTAAAATGCCAATCGCCAACTATATCTGAAATGCCTATCGGCACCTATATCTGAAATGCTTATCGGCACCAATTTTTGAAATGCCTATCGAAAACTACATCTGAAATGCCTATCACCACCTATATTTGAAATGCCTATCGGCAACCATATCTGAAATGCCTATCGACACCTCTATTTGAAATACCTATCGGCTTCTATATCTGAAATGCCTATCGGCACCTATTTTTAAAATGCCAATCGGCAACTATATCTGAAATGCCTATCGGCACCTATATCTGAAATGCCTATCGGCACCTATTTTTGAAATGCCTCTCGAAAACTACAAATGAAATCCCTATCTGCTCCTATATTTGAAATGCCTATCGACAACCATATCTGAAATGCCTATCGACACATATATTTGAAATACCTATCGGCTTCTATATCTGAAATGCCTATCGGCACCTGTTTTTAAAATGCCAATCGGCAACTATATCTGAAATGCCTATCGGCACCTATATCTGAAATGCCTATCGGCACCTATTTTTGAAATGCCTATCGGAAACTACATCTGAAATGCCTATCAGCACATATATTTGAAATGCCTATCGGCAACCATATCTGAAATGCCTATCGACACCTATATTTGAAATACCTATCGGCTTCTATATCTGAAATGCCTATCGGCATCTATTTTTCAAATGCCAATCGGTAACTAAATCTGAAATGCCTATCGGCACCTATATCTGAAATGCCTATCGGCACCAATTTTTGAAATGCCTATCGAAAACTACATCTGGAATGCCTATCAGCACCTATATTTGAAATGCCTATCGGCTTCTATATCTGAAATGCCTATCGACACCTATGTTTAAAATGCCAATCGGCAACTATATCTGAAATGCCTATCGGCAACTATATCTGAAACGCCTATCGGCACCTATTTTTAAAATGCCTATCGGAAACTACATCTGAAATGCCTATCAGCACCTATATTTGAAATGCCTATCGGCAACCATATCTGAAATGCCTATCGACACCTATATTTGAAATACCTATCGGCTTCTATATCTGAAATGCCTATCGGCACCTATTTTTAAAATGTCAATCGGCAACTATATCTGAAATGCCTATTGGCACCTATATCTGAAATGCCTATCGGCACCTATTTTTGAAATGCCTATTGGAAACTACATCTGAAATGCCTATCAGCACCTATATTTGAAATGACTATCGGCAACCATATCTGAAATGCCTATCGACACCTATATTTAAAATACCTATCGGCTTCTATATCTGAAATGCCTATCGGAACCTATTTTTCAAATGCCAATCGGTAACTAAATCTGAAATGCCTATCGGCACCTATATCTGAAATGCCTATCGGCACCAATATTTGAAATGCCTATCGGAAACAACATCTGGAATGCCTATCAGCACCTATATTTGAAATGCCTATCGGCTTCTATATCTGAAATGCCTATCGACACCTATTTTTAAATTGCCAATCGGCAACTATATCTGAAATGCCTATCGGCACCTATATCTGAAATGCCTATCGGCACCTATTTTTGAAATACCTATCAGCTTCTATATCTGAAATGCCTATCGGCACCTATTTTTAAAATGCCAATCGGCAACTATATCTGAAATGCCTATCGGCACCTATATCTGAAATGCCTATCGGCACCTATTTTTGAAATGCCTATCGGAAAATACATCTGAAATGCCTATCAGCACCTATATTTGAAATGCCTATCGGCAACCATATCATGAATGCCTATCGGCACCTATATTTGAAATGCCTATCGGCTTCTATATCTGAAATGCCTATCGGCACCTATTTTTAAAATGCCAATCGGCAACTATATCTGAAATGCCTATCGGCACCTATATCTGAAATGCCTATCGGCACCTATTTGTGAAATGCTTATCGGAAACTACATCTGAAATGCCTATCAGCTCCTATATTTGAAATGCCTATCGGCAACCATATCTGGAATGCCTATCGGCACCTATATTTGAAATGCCTATCAGCTTCTATATCTGAAATGCCTATCGGCACCTATTTTTAAAATGCCAATCGGCAACTATATCTGAAGTGCCTATCGGCACCTATATCTAAAATGCCTATCGGCACCTATTTTTTAAATGCCTATTGAAAACTACATCTGAAATGCCTATCAGCACCTATATTTGAAATGCCTATCGGCAACCACATCAGAAATGCCTATCGGCAACCACTTCAGAAATGCCTGTCGGCACCTATATCTGAAATGCCTTTCGGCATTTATATCTGAAATGCCTATCGACACCTATATTTGAAATGCCTATCGGCACCTATATTTTAAATGCGTATCGGCAACTATATCTGATATGCCTATCGGCACCTATATCTGAAATGCCTATCGGCACCTATATCTAAAATACCTATCGAAACCTATATCTGAAATGCCTATCGGCACCTATTTTTGAAATGTCTATCGGAAACTACATCTGAAATGCCTATCAGCACCTATATTTGAAATGCCTATCGGCAACCATATCTGGAATGCCTATCGGCACCTATATTTGAAATGCCTATCGGCTTCTATATCTGAAATGCCTATCGGCACCTATTTTAAAAATGCCAATCGGCAACTATATCTAAAATGCCAATCGGCACTTATATCTGATATGCCTATCGGCATCAATTTTTGAAATGCCTATCGGAAACTACATCTAAAATGCCTATCAACACCTATATTTGAAATGCCTATCGGCAACCATATCTGGAATGCCTATCGGCACCTATATTTGAAATGCCTATCGGCTTCTATATCTGAAATGCCTATCGGCACCTATTTTAAAAATGCCAATCGGCAACTATATCTGAAATGCCTATCGGCACTTATATCTGATATGCCTATCGGCATCAATTTTTGAAATGCCTATCGGAAACTACATCTAAAATGCCTATCAACACCTATATTTGAAATGCCTATCGGCAACCATATCTGTAATGCCTATCAGCACCTATATTAATTATAATGCCTATCGGCTTCTATATCTGAAATGCCTTTCGGCACCTATTTTTAAAATGCCAATCGGCAACTATATCTGAAATGCCTATCGGCACCTATATCTAAAATGCCTATCGGCACCTATTTTTGAAATGCCTATCGGAAAGTACATCTGAAATGCCTATCAGCACCTTTATTTGAAATGCCTATCAGCAACCATATCTGGAATGCCTATCGGGACCTATATTTGAAATGCCTATCGGCTTCTATATCTGAAATGCCTATCGGCACCTATTTTTAAAATGCCAATCGGCAACTATATCTGAAATGCCTATCGGCACCTATATCTGAAATGCCTATCGGCACCTATTTTTGAAATGCCTATCGGAAACTACATCTGAAATGCCTATCAGCACCAATATTGGAAATGCCTATCGGCACCTATTTTTGAAATGCCTATCGGCACCTATATTTGAAATGCCTATCGGCTTCTATATCTGAAATGCCTATCGGCACCTATTTTAAAAATGCCAATCGGCAACTATATCTGAAATGCCTATCGGCACCTATATCTGATATGCCTATCGGCATCAATTTTTGAAATGCCTATCGGAAACTACATCTAAAATGCCTATCAGCACCTATATTTAAAATGCCTATCGGCAACCATATCTGGAATGCCTATCGGCACCTATATTTATAATGCCTATCGGCTTCTATATCTAAAATGCCTATCGGCACCTATTTTTAAAATGCCAATTGGCAACTATATCTGAAATGCCTATCGGCACCTATATCTGAAATGCCTATCGGCACCTATTTTTGAAATGCCTATCGGAAACTACATCTGAAATGCCTATCAGCACCTATATTTGAAATGCCCATCGGCAACCATATCTGGAATGCCTAACAGCACCTATATTTGGAATGCCTATCGGCAACCATATCTGGAATGCCTATCGACGCCTATATTTGAAATGCCTATCGGCTTCTATATCTGAAATGCCTATCGACACCTATTTTTAAAATGCCAATCGGCAACTATATCTGAAATGCCTATCGGCACCTATATCTGAAATGCCTATCGGCACCTATTTTTGAAATGCCTATCGGAAACTACATCTGAAATGCCTATCAGCACCTATATTTGAAATGCCAATCGGCGACCATATCTGAAATGCCTATCGACACCTATATTTGAAATACCTATCGGCTTCTATATCTGAAATGCCTATCGGCACCTATTTTTCAAATGCCAATCGGTAACTAAATCTGAAATGCCTATCGGCATCTATATCTGAAATGCCTATCGGCACCAATTTTTGAAATGCCTATCGGAAACTACATCTGGAATGCCTATCAGCACCTATATTTGAAATGCCTATCGGCAACCATATCTGGCATGCCTATCGGCCCCTATATTTGAAATGCCTATCGGCTTCTATATCTGAAATGCCTATCGACACCTATTTTTAAAATGCCAATCGGCAACTATATCTGAAATGCCTATCGGCACCTATATCTGAAATGCCTATCGGCACCTATTTTTGAAGTGCCTATCGGAAACTACATCTGAAATGCCTATCAGCACCTATATTTGAAATGCCTATCGGCAACCATATCCGAAATGCCTGTCGACACCTATATTTGAAATACCTATCGGCTTCTATATCTGAAATGCCTATCGGCACCTATTTTTAAAATGCCAATCGGCAACTATATCTGAAATTCCTATCGGCACCTATATCTGAAATGCCTATCGGCACCATTTTTTGAAATGCCTATCGGAAACTACATATGAAATGCCTATCAGCACCAATATTTGAAATGCCTATCGGCAACCATATCTTAAATGCCTATCGACACCTATATTTGAAATACCTAACGGCTTCTATATCTAAAATGCCTATCGGCACCTATTTTTAAAATGCCAATCGGCAACTATATCTGAAATGCCTATCGGCACCTATATCTGAAATGCCTATCGGCTCCAATTTTTGAAATGCCTATCGTTAACTACATCTGAAATGCCTATCAGCACCTATATTTGAAATGCCTATCGGCAACCATATCTGGAATGCCTATCGGCACCTATATTTGAAATGCCTATCGGCTTCTATATCTGAAATGCCTATCGGCACCTATTTTTAAAATACCAATCGGCAACTATATCTGAAATGCCTATCGGCACCTATATCTGAAATGCCTATCGGCACCTATATTTGAAATGCCTATCGGCAGCTATATCTGAAATGCCTTTCGGCATTTATATCTAAAATGCCTATCGACACCTATATTTGAAATACCTATCGGCACCTATATTTTTAATGCCTATCGGCAACTATATCTGATATGCCTTACGGCACCTATATCTAAAATGCCAATCGGCACAAATTTTTGAAATGCCTATCGGAAACTACATCTGAAATGCCTATCAGCACCTATATTTGAAATGCCTATTGGCAACTATATCTGGAATGCTTATCGGCACCTATATTTGAAATGCCTATCGGCTTCTATATCTAAAATGCCTATCGGCATCTATTTTTAAACTGCCAATCGGCAACTATATCTGAAATGCCTATCGGCACCTATTTTTAAAATGCCAATCGGCAACTATATCTGAAATGCCTATCGGCACCTATATCTGAAATGCCTATCGGCACCATTCTTTGAAATGCCTATCGGAAACTACATATGAAATGCCTATCAGCACTAATATTTGAAATGCCTATCGGCAACCATATCTTAAATGCCTATCGACACCTATATTTGAAATACCTAACGGCTTCTATATCTAAAATGCCTATCGGCACCTATTTTTAAAATGCCAATCGGCAACTATATCTGAAATGCCTATCGGCACCAATTTTTGAAATGCCTATCGGAAACTCCATCTGGAATGCCTATCAGCACCTATATTTGAAATGCCTATCGGCAACCATATCTAGCATGCCTATCGGCACCTATATTTGAAATGCCTATCGGCTTCTATATCTGAAATGCCTATCGACACCTATTTTTAAAATGCCAATCGGCAACTATATCTGAAATGTCTATCGGCACCTATATCTGAAAAGCCTATCGGCACCTATTTTTGAAATGCCTATCGGAAACTACTTCTGAAATGCCTATCAGCACCTATATTTGAAATGCCTATCGGCAACCATATCTGGAATGCCTATCGGCACCTATATTTGAAATGCCTATCGGCTTCTATATCTGAAATGCCTATCGGCACCTATTTTTAAAATACCAATCGGCAACTATATCTGAAATGCCTATCGGCACCTATATCTGAAATGCCTATCGGCACCTATATTTGAAATGCCTATCGGCAGCTATATCTGAAATGCCTTTCGGCATTTATATCAAAAATGCCTATCGACACCTATATTTGAAATGCCTATCGCCACCTATATTTTTAATGCCTATCGGCAACTATATCTGATATGCCTATCGGCACCTATATCTAAAATGCCAATCGGCACAAATTTTTGAAATGCCTATCGGAAACTACATCTGAAATGCCTATCAGCACCTATATTTGAAATGCCTATCGGCTTCTATATCTGAAATGCCTATCGACACCTATGTTTAAAATGCCAATCGGCAACTATATCTGAAATGCCTATCGGCACCTATATCTGAAATGCCTATCGGCACCTATTTTTGAAATGCCTATCGGAAACTACATCTGAAATGCCTATCAGCACCTATATTTGAAATGCCTATCGGCAACCATATCTGAAATGCCTATCGACACCTATATTTGAAATACCTATCGGCTTCTATATCTGAAATGCCTATCGGCACCTATTTTTAAAATGCCAATCGGCAACTATATCTGAAATGCCTATCGGCACCATTCTTTGAAATGCCTATCGGAAACTACATCTGAAATGCCTATCAGCACCTATATTTAAATGCCTATCGGCAACCATATCTGGAATGCTTATCGGCCCTATATTTGAAATGCCTATCGGCTTCTATATCTGAAATGCCTATCGGCACCTATTTTTAAAATGTCAATCGGCAACTATATCTGAAATGCCTATTGGCACCTATATCTAAAATGCCTATCGGCACCTATTTTTGAAATGCCTATTGGAAACTACATCTGAAATGCCTATCAGCACCTATATTTGAAATGCCTATCGGCAACCATATCTGAAATGCCTATCGACACCTATATTTAAAATACCTATCGGCTTCTATATCTGAAATGCCTATCGGCACCTATTTTTCAAATGCCAATCGGTAACTAAATCTGAAATGCCTATCGGCACCTATATCTGAAATGCCTATCGGCACCAATTTTTGAAATGCCTATCGGAAACAACATCTGGAATGCCTATCAGCACCTATATTTGAAATGCCTATCGGCTTCTATATCTGAAATGCCTGTCGACACCTATTTTTAAATTGCCAATCGGCAACTATATCTGAAATGCCTATCGGCTCCTATATCTGAAATGCCTATCGGCACCTATTTTTGAAATACCTATCAGCTTCTATATCTGAAATGCCTATCGGCACCTATTTTTAAAATGCCAATCGGCAACTATATCTGAAATGCCTATCGGCACCTATATCTGAAATGCCTATCGGCACTTATTTTTGAAATGCCTATCGGAAAATACATCTGAAATGCCTATCAGCACCTATATTTGAAATGCCTATCGGCAACCATATCATGAATGCCTATCGGCACCTATATTTGAAATGCCTATCGGCTTCTATATCTGAAATGCCTATCGGCACCTATTTTTAAAATGCCAATCGGCAACTATATCTGAAATGCCTATCGGCACCTATATCTGAAATGCCTATCGGCACCTATTTGTGAAATGCTTATCGGAAACTACATCTGAAATGCCTATCAGCTCCTATATTTGAAATGCCTATCGGCAACCATATCTGGAATGCCTATCGGCACCTATATTTGAAATGCCTATCAGCTTCTATATCTGAAATGCCTATCGGCACCTATTTGTGAAATGCTTATCGGAAACTACATCTGAAATGCCTATCAGCTCCTATATTTGAAATGTCTATCGGCAACCATATCTGGAATGCCTATCGACACCTATATTTGAAATGCCTATCGGCACCTATATTTTAAATGCCTATCGGCAACTATATCTGATATGCCTATCGGCACCTATATCTGAAATGCCTATCGGCACCTATATCTAAAATACCTATCGGGACCTATATCTGAAATGCCTATCGGCACCTATTTTTGAAATGCCTATCGGAAACTACATCTGAAATGCCTATCAGCACCTATATTTGAAATGCCTATCGGCAACCATATCTGGAATGCCTATCGGCACCTATATTTGAAATGCCTATCGGCTTCTATATCTGAAATGCCTATCGGCACCTATTTTTAAAATGCCAATCGGCAACTATATCTGAAATGCCTATCGGCACCTATATCTGAAATGCCTATCGGCACCTATTTGTGAAATGCTTATCGGAAACTACATCTGAAATGCCTATCAGCTCCTATATTTGAAATGCCTATCGGCAACCATATCTGGAATGCCTATCGACACCTATATTTGAAATGCCTATCGGCACATATATTTTAAATGCCTATCGGCAACTATATCTGATATGCCTATCGGCACCTATATCTGAAATGCCTATCGGCACCTATATCTAAAATACCTATCGGGACCTATATCTGAAATGCCTATCGGCACCTATTTTTGAAATGCCTATCGGAAACTACATCTGAAATGCCTATCAGCACCTATATTTGAAATGCCTATCGGCAACCATATCTGGAATGCCTATCGGCACCTATATTTGAAATGCCTATCGGCTTCTATATCTGAAATGCCTATCGGCACCTATTTTAAAAATGCCAATCGGCAACTATATCTGAAATGCCTATCGGCACTTATATCTGATATGCCTATCGGCATCAATTTTTGAAATGCCTATCGGAAACTACATCTAAAATGCCTATCAACACCTATATTTGAAATGCCTATCGGCAACCATATCTGGAATGCCTATCAGCACTTATATTTATAATGCCTATCGGCTTCTATATCTGAAATGCCTTTCGGCACCTATTTTTAAAATGCCAATCGGCAACTATATCTGAAATGCCTATCGGCACCTATATCTGAAATGCCTATCGGCACCTATTTTTGAAATGCCTATCGGAAAGTACATCTGAAATGCCTATCAGCACCTTTATTTAAATGCCTATCAGCAACCATATCTGGAATGCCTATCGGCACCTATATTTGAAATGCCTATCGGCTTCTATATCTGAAATGCCTATCGGCACCTATTTTTAAAATGCCAATCGGCAACTATATCTGAAATGCCTATCGGCACCTATATCTGAAATGCCTATCGGCACCTATTTTTGAAATGCCTATCGGAAACTACATCTGAAATGCCTATCAGCACCAATATTTGAAATGCCTATCGGCAACCATATCTTAAATGCCTATCGACACCTATATTTGAAATACCTAACGGCTTCTATATCTAAAATGCCTATCGGCACCTATTTTTAAAATGCCAATCGGCAACTATATCTGAAATGCCTATCGGCACCTATATCTGAAATGCCTATCGGCTCCAATTTTTGAAATGCCTATCGTTAACTACATCTGAAATGCCTATCAGCACCTATATTTGAAATGCCTATCGGCAACCATATCTGGAATGCCTATCGGCACCTATATTTGAAATGCCTATCGGCTTCTATATCTGAAATGCCTATCGGCACCTATTTTTAAAATACCAATCGGCAACTATATCTGAAATGCCTATCGGCACCTATATCTGAAATGCCTATCGGCACCTATATTTGAAATGCCTATCGGCAGCTATATCTGAAATGCCTTTCGGCATTTATATCTAAAATGCCTATCGACACCTATATTTGAAATGCCTATCGGCACCTATATTTTTAATGCCTATCGGCAACTATATCTGATATGCCTATCGGCACCTATATCTAAAATGCCAATCGGCACAAATTTTTGGAATGCCTATCGGAAACTACATCTGAAATGCCTATCAGCACCTATATTTGAAATGCCTATTGGCAACTATATCTGGAATGCTTATCGGCACCTATATTTGAAATGCCTATCGGCTTCTATATCTAAAATGCCTATCGGCATCTATTTTTAAACTGCCAATCGGCAACTATATCTGAAATGCCTATCGGCACCTATTTTTAAAATGCCAATCGGCAACTATATCTGAAATGCCTATCGGCACCTATATCTGAAATGCCTATCGGCACCATTCTTTGAAATGCCTATCGGAAACTACGTATGAAATGCCTATCAGCACCAATATTTGAAATGCCTATCGGCAACCATATCTTAAATGCCTATCGACACCTATATTTGAAATACCTAACGGCTTCTATATCTAAAATGCCTATCGGCACCTATTTTTAAAATGCCAATCGGCAACTATATCTGAAATGCCTATCGGCACCTATATCTGAAATGCCTATCGGCACCTATATTTGAAATGCCTATCGGCAGCTATATCTGAAATGCCTTTCGGCATTTATATCAAAAATGCCTATCGACACCTATATTTGAATTGCCTATCGGCACCTATATTTTTAATGCCTATCGGCAACTATATCTGATATGCCTATCGGCACCTATATCTAAAATGCCACTCGGCACAAATTTTTGAAATGCCTATCGGAAACTACATCTGAAATGCCTATCAGCACCTATATTTGAAATGCCTATTGGCAACTATATCTGGAATGCTTATCGGCACCTATATTTGAAATGCCTATCAGCAACCATATCTGGAATGCCTATCGGCACCTATATTTGAAATGCCTATCGGCTTCTATATCTGAAATGCCTATCGGCACCTATTTTTAAAATGCCAATCGGCAACTATATCTGAAATGCCTATCGGCACCTATATCTGAAATGCCTATCGGCACCTATTTTTGAAATGCCTATCGGAAAGTACATCTGAAATGCCTATCAGCACCTTTATTTGAAATGCCTATCAGCAACCATATCTGGAATGCCTATCGGCACCTATATTTGAAATGCCTATCGGCTTCTATATCTGAAATGCCTATCGGCACCTATTTTTAAAATGCCAATCGGCAACTATATCTGAAATGCCTATCGGCACCTATATCTGAAATGCCTATCGGCACCTATTTTTGAAATGCCTATCGGAAACTACATCTGGAATGCCTATCAGCACCTATATTTGAAATGCCTATCGGCAAACATATCTGGCATGCCTATCGGCACCTATATTTGAAATGCCTATCGGCTTCTATATCTGAAATGCCTATCGACACCTATTTTTAAAATGCCAATCGGCAACTATATCTGATATGCCTATCGGCACCTATATCTGAAATGCCTATCGGCACCTATTTTTGAAATGCCTATCGGAAACTACATCTGAAATGCCTATCAGCACCTATATTTGAAATGCCTATCGGCAACCATATCTGGAATGCCTATCGGCACCTATATTTGAAATGCCTATCGGCTTCTATATCTGAAATGCCTATCGGCACCTATTTTTTAAATACCAATCGGCAACTATATCTGAAATGCCTATCGGCACCTATATCTGAAATGCCTATCGGCACCTATATTTGAAATGCCTATCGGCAGCTACATCTGAAATGCCTTTCGGCATTTATATCAAAAATGCCTATCGACACCTATATTTGAAATGCCTATCGGCACCTATATTTTTAATGCCTATCGGCAACTATATCTGATATGCCTATCGGCACCTATATCTAAAATGCCAATCGGCACAAATTTTTGAAATGCCTATCGGAAACTACATCTGAAATGCCTATCAGCACCTATATTTGAAATGCCTATTGGCAACTATATCTGGAATGCTTATCGGCACCTATATTTGAAATGCCTATCGGCTTCTATATCTAAAATGCCTATCGGCATCTATTTTTAAACTGCCAATCGGCAACTATATCTGAAATGCCTATCGGCACCTATATCTAAAATGCGTATCGGCACCTATATCTGAAATGCCTATCGGCAACTTTTTTTGAAATGCCTAACGGAAACTACATCTGAAATGCCTATCAGCACCTATATTTGAAATGCTTATCGGCAACTATATCTGAAATGCCTATCGGCACCTATATTTGAAATGCCTATCGGCTTCTATATCTGAAATGCCTATCGGCACCTATTTTTAAAATGCCAATCGGCAACTATATCTGAAAAGCCTATCGGCACCTATTTCTGAAATGCCTATCGGCACCTATTTTTGAAATGCCTATCAAGAACTACATCTGAAATGCCTATCAGCACCTATATTTGAAATGCCTATCGGCAACCATATCTGGAATGCCTATCGGCACCTATATTTGAAATGCCTATCGCCTTCTATATCTGAAATGCCTATCGGCACATATTTTTAAAATGCCAATCGGCAACTATATCTGAAATGCCTATCGGCACCTATATCTGAAATTCCTATCGGCTCCAATTTTTGAAATGCCTATCGTTAACTACATCTGAAATGCCTATCAGCACCTATATTTGAAATGCCTATCGGCAACCATATCTGGAATGCCTATCGGCACCTATATTTGAAATGCCTATCGGCTTCTATATCTGAAATGCCTATCGGCACCTATTTTTAAAATACCATTCGGCAACTATATCTGAAATGCCTATCGGCACCTATATCTAAAATGCCTATCGGCACCTATATTTGAAATGCCTATCGGCAGCTATATCTGAAAAGCCTTTCGGCATTTATATCTAAAATGCCTATCGACACCTATATTTGAAATGCCTATCGGCACCTATATTTTTAATGCCTATCGGCAACTATATCTGATATGCCTATCGGCACCTATATCTAAAATGCCAATCGGCACCAATTTTTGAAATGCCTATCGGAAACTACATATGAAAAGCCTATCAGCACCAATATTTGAAATGCCTATCGGCAACCATATCTGAAATGCCTATCGACACTTATATTTGAAATACCTATCGGCTTCTATATCTGAAATGCCTATCGGCACCTATTTTTAAAATGCCAATCGGCAACTATATCTGAAATGCCTATCGGCACCTATATCTGAAATGCCTATCGGCTCCAATTTTTGAAATGCCTATCGGAAACTACATCTGAAATGCCTATCAGCACCTATATTTGAAATGCCTATCGGCAACCATATCTGAATTGCCTATCGACACCTATATTTGAAATACCTATCGGCTTCTATATCTGAAATGCTTATCGGCACCTATTTTTAAAATTCCAATCGGCAACTATATCTGAAATGCCTATCGGCACCAATTTTTGAAATGCCTATCGGAAACTACATCTGAAATGCCTATCAGCACCTATATTTGAAATGCCTATCGGCAACCATATCTGGAATGCTTATCGGCACCTATATTTGAAATGCCTATCGGCTTCTATATCTGAAATGCCCATCGGCACCTATTTTTAAGATGCCAATCGGTCACTATATCTGAAATGCCTATCAGCACCTATATCTGAAATGCCTATCGGCACCTTTTTTTGAAATGCCTAACGGAAACTACATCTAAAATGCCTATCAGCACCTATATTTGAAATGCTTATCGGCAACTATATCTGAAATGCCTATCGGCACCTATATTTGAAATGCTTATCGGCTTCTATATCTGAAATGCCTATCGGCACCTATTTTTAAAATGCCAATCGGCAACTATATCTGAAATGCCTATCGGCACCTATTTCTGAAATGCCTATCGGCACCTATTTTTGAAATGCCTATCAAAAACTACATGTAAAATGCCTATCAGCACCTATATTTGAAATGCCTATCGGCAACCATATCTGGAATGCCTATCGGCACCTATATTTGAAATGCCTATCGCCTTCTATATCTGAAATGCCTATCGGCACCTATTTTTAAAATGCCAATCGGCAACTATATCTGAAATGCCTATCGGCACCTATATCTGAAATGCCTATCGGCTCCAATTTTTGAAATGCCTATCGTTAACTACATCTGAAATGCCTATCAGCACCTATATTTGAAATGCCTATCGGCAACCATATCTGGAATGCCTATCGGCACCTATATTTGAAATGCCTATCGGCTTCTATATCTGAAATGCCTATCGGCACCTATCTTTAAAATACCAATCGGCAACTATATCTGAAATGCCTATCGGCACCTATATCTGAAATGCCTATCGGCAACTATATTTGAAATGCCTATCGGCAGCTATATCTGAAATGCCTTTCGGCATTTATATCTAAAATGCCTATCGACACCTATATTTGAAATGCCTATCGGCACCTATATTTTTAATGCCTATCGGCAACTATATCTGATATGCCTATCGGCACCTATATCTAAAATGCCAATCGGCACCAATTTTTGAAACGCCTATCGGAAACTACATATGAAAAGCCTATCAGCACCAATATTTGAAATGCCTATCGGCAACCATATCTGAAATGCCTATCGACACTTATATTTGAAATACCTATCGGCTTCTATATCTGAAATGCCTATCGGCACCTATTTTTAAAATGCCAATCGGCAACTATATTTGAAATGCCTATCGGCACCTATATCTGAAATGCCTATCGGCTCCAATTTTTGAAATGCCTATCGGAAACTACATCTGAAATGCCTATCAGCACCTATATTTGAAATGCCTATCGGCAACCATATCTGGAATGCCTATCGGCACCTATATTTGAAATGCCTATCGGCTTCTATATCTGAAATGCCTATCGGCACCTATTTTTAAAATGCCAATCGGCAACTATATCTGAAATGCCTATCGGCACCTATATCTGAAATGCTTATCGCCACCTATTTTTGAAATGCCTATCAGAAACTACATCTGAAATGCCTATCAGCACCTATATTTGAAATGCCTATCGGCAACCATATCTGAATTGCCTATCGACACCTATATTTGAAATACCTATCGGCTTCTATATCTGAAATGCTTATCGGCACCTATTTTTAAAATTCCAATCGGCAACTATATCTGAAATGCCTATCGGCACCAATTTTTGAAATGCCTATCGGAAACTACATCTGAAATGCCTATCAGCACCTATATTTGAAATGCCTATCGGCAGCCATATCTGGAATGCTTATCGGCACCTATATTTGAAATGACTATCGGCTTCTATATCTGAAATGCCCATCGGCACCTATTTTTAAGATGCCAATCGGCAACTATATCTGAAATGCCTATCAGCACCTATATCTGAAATGCCTATCGGCACCTATTTTTGAAATGCCTATCAGAAACTACATCTGAAATGCCTATCAGCACCTATATTTGAAATGCCTATCGGCAACCATATCTGGAATGCCTATCGGCACCTATATTTGAAATGCCTATCGGCTTCTTTATCTGAAATGCCTATAGGCACCTATTTTTAAAATGCCAATCGGCAACTATATCTGAAATGCCTATCGGCACCTATATCTGAAATGCCTATCGGCATCAATTTTTGAAATGCCTATCGGAAACTACATCTAAAATGCCTTTCAGCACCTATATTTGAAATGCCTATCGGCAACCATATCTGGAATGCCTATCGGCACCAATATTTAAAATGCCTATCGGCTTCTATATCTGAAATGCCTATCGGCACCTATTTTTAAATTGCCAATTGGCAACTATATCTGAAATGCCTATCGGCACCTATATCTGAAATACCTATCGGCACCTATTTTTGAAATGCCTATCGGAAACAACATCTGAAATGCCTATCAGCACCTATATTTGAAATGCCTATCGACAACCATATCTGGAATGCCTATCGGCACCTATATTTGAAATGCCTATCGGCTTTTATATCTGAAATGCCTATCGGCACCTATTTTTAAAATGCCAATCGGCAACTATATCTGAAACGCCTATCGGCACCTATATCTGAAATGCCTATCGGCACCTATTTTTGAAATGCCTATCGGAAACTACATCTGAAATGCCTATCAGCACCTATATTTGAAATGCCTATCGGCAACCATATCTGAAATGCCTATCGACACCTATATTTGAAATACCTATCGGCTTCTATATCTGAAATGCCTATCGGCACCTATATCAAAAATGCCTATCGGCATCAATTTTTGAAATGCCTATCGGAAACTACATCTAAAATGCCTATCAGCACCTATATTTGAAATGCCTATCGGCAAACATATCTGGAATGCCTATCGGCACCAATATTTAAAATGCCTATCGGCTACTATATCTGAAATGCCTATCGGCACCTATTTTTAAAATACCAATCGGCAACTATATCTGAAATGCCTATCGGCACCTATATCTGAAATGCCTATCGGCACCTATATTTGAAATGCCTATCGGCAGCTATGTCTGAAATGCCTTTCGGCATTTATATCTAAAATGCCTATCGACACCTATATTTGAAATGCCTATCGGCACCTATATTTTTAATGCCTATCGGCAACTATATCTGATATGCCTATCGGCACCTATATCTAAAATGCCAATCGGCACCAATTTTTGAAATGCCTATCGGAAACTACATATGAAATGCCTATCAGCACCAATATTTGAAATGCCTATCGGCAACCATATCTGAAATGCCTATCGACACTTATATTTGAAATACCTATCGGCTTCTATATCTGAAATGCCTATCGGCACCTATTTTTAAAATGCCAATCGGCAACTATATCTGAAATGCCTATCGGCACCTATATCTGGAATGCCTATCGGCTCCTATTTTTGAAATGCCTATCGGACACTACATCTGAAATGCCTATCAGCACCTATATTTGAAATGCCTATCGGCAACCATATCATGAATGCCTATCGGCACCTATATTTGAAATGCCTATCGGCTTCTATATCCGAAATGCCTATCGGCACCTATTTTTAATATGCCAATCGGCAACTATATCTGAAATTCCTATCGGCACCTATATCTGAAATGCCTATCGACACCTATATTTGAAATGCCTATCGGCACCTATATTTTAAATGCTTATCGGCAACTATATCTGATATGCCTATCGGCACCTATATCTGATGTGCCTATCGGCACCTATATCTAAAATACCTATCGGGACCTATATCTGAAATGCCTATCGGCACCTATTTTTGAAATGCCTTTTGGAAACTACATCTGAAATGCCTATCAGCACCTATATTTGAAATGCCTATCGGCAACCAATTCTGGAATGTCTATCGGCACCTATATTTGAAATGCCTATCGGCTTCTATATCTGAAATGCCTATCGGCACCTATTTTAAAAATGCCAATCGGCAACTATATCTGAAATGCCTATCGGCACCTATATCTGATATGCCTATTGGCATCAATTTTTGAAATGCCTATTGGAAACTACATCTAAAATGCCTATCAGCACCTATATTTGAAATGCCTATCGGCAACCATATCTGGAATGCCTATCGGCACCAATATTTAAAATGCCTATCGGCTTCTATATCTGAAATGCCTATCGGCACCTATTTTTAAAATGCCAATCGGCAACTATATCTGAAATGCCTATCGGCACCTATATCTGAAATGCCTATCGACACCTATTTGTGAAATGCCTATCGGAAACTACATCTGAAATGCCTATCAGCACCTATATTTGAAATGCCTATCGGCAACCATATCTGGAATGCCTATCGGCACCTATATTTGAAATGCCTATCAGCTTCTATATCTGAAATGCCTATCGGCACCTATTTTTAAAATGCCAATCGGCAACTATATCTGAAGTGCCTATCGGCACCTATATCTGAAATGCCTATCGGCACCTATTTTTGAAATGCCTATTGAAAACTACATCTGAAATGCCTATCAGCACCTATATTTGAAATGCCTATCGGCAACCACATCAGAAATGCCTATCGGCAACCACTTCAGAAATGCCTGTCGGCACCTATATCTGAAATGCCTTTCGGCATTTATATCTGAAATGCCTATCGACACCTATATTTGAAATGCCTATCGGCACCTATATTTTAAATGCCTATCGGCAACTATATCTGATATGCCTATCGGCACCGATATCTGAAATGCCTATCGGCACCTATATCTAAAATACCTATCGGGACCTATATCTGAAATGCCTATCGGCACCTATTTTTGAAATGCCTATCAGAAACTACATCTGAAATGCCTATCAGCACCTATATTTGAAATGCCTATCGGCAACCATATCTGGAATGCCTATCGGCACCTATATTTGAAATGCCTATCGGCTTCTATATCTGAAATGCCTATCGGCACCTATTTTAAAAATGCCAATCGGCAACTATATCTGAAATGCCTATCGGCACTTATATCTGATATGCCTATCGGCATCAATTTTTGAAATGCCTATCGGAAACTACATCTAAAATGCCTATCAGCACCTATATTTAAAATGCCTATCGGCAACCATATCTGGAATGCCTATCGGCACCTATATTTATAATGCCTATCGGCTTCTATATCTGAAATGCCTATCGGCACCTATATCTGAAATGCCTATCGGCACCTATTTTTGAAATGCCTATCGGAAACTACATCTAAAATGCCTATCAGCACCTATATTTGAAATGCCTATCAGCAACCATATCTGGAATGCCTATCGGCACCTATATTTGAAATGCCTATCGGCTTCTATATCTGAAATGCCTATCGGCACATATTTTCAAAATGCCAATCGGCAAATATATCTGAAATGCCTATCGGCACCTATATCTGAAATGCCCATCGGCACCTATTTTTGAAATGCCTATCGAAAACTACATCTGAAATGCCTATCAGCACCTATATTTGAAATGCCTATCGGCAACCACATCAGAAATGCCTATCGGCAACCACATCAGAAATGCCTATCGGCAACCACATCAGAAATGCCTGTCGGCACCTATATCTGAAATGCCTTTCGGCATTTATATCTGAAATGCCTATCGACACGTATATTTGAAATGCCTATCGGCACCTATATTTTAAATGCCTATCGGCAACTATATCTGAAATGCCTATCGGCACCTATATCTAAAATACCTATCGGGACCTATATCTGAAATGCCTATCGGCACCTATTTTTGAAATGCCTATCGGAAACTACATCTGAAATGCCTATCAGCACCTATATTTGAAATGCCTATCGGCAACCATATCTGGAATGCCTATCGGCACCTATATTTGAAATGCCTATCGGCTTCTATATCTGAAATGCCTATCGGCACCTATTTTAAAAATGCCAATCGGCAACTATATCTGAAATGCCTATCGGCATCTATATCTGATATGCCTATCGGCATCAATTTTTGAAATGCCTATCGGAAACTACATCTAAAATGCCTATCAGCACCTATATTTGAAATGCCTATCGGCAACCATATCTGGAATGCCTATCGGCACCTATATTTATAATGCCTATCGGGTTCTATATCTGAAATGCCTATCGGCACCTATTTTTAAAATGCCAATTGGCAACTATATCTGAAATGCCTATCGGCACCTATATCTGATATGCCTATCGGCATCAATTTTTGAAATGCCTATCGGAAACTACATCTGAAATGCCTATCAGCACCTATATTTGAAATGCCTATCGGCAACCATATCTGGAATGCCTATCGGCACATATATTTGAAATGCCTATCGGCTTCTATATCTGAAATGCCTATCGGCACCTATTTTTAAAATGCCAATCGGCAACTATATCTGAAATGCCTATCGGCACCTATATCTGAAATGCCTATCGGCACCTATTTTTGAAATGCCTATCGGAAACTACATCTGAAATGCCTATCAGCACTTATATTTGAAATGCCTATCGGCAACCATATCTGAAATGCCTATCGGCACCTATATCTGAGAAGCCTATCGGCATCAATTTTTGAAATGCCTATCGGAAACTACATCTGGAATGCCTATCAGCACCTATATTTGAAATGCATATCGGCAACCATATTTGGAATGCCTATCGGCACCTATATTTGAAATGCCTATCGGCTTCTATATCTGAAATGCCTACCGGCACGTATTTTTAAAATGCCAATCGGCAACTATATTTGAATCGCGTATCTGCACCTATATCTTTAATGCCTATCGGCACATATTTTTGAAATGCCTATCGGAAACTACATCTGAAATGCCTATCAGCACCTACATTTGAAATGCCTATCGGCAACCATATCTGGAATGCTTATCGGCACCTATATTTGAAATGCCTATCGGCTTCTATATCTGAAATGCCTATCGGCACCTATTTTTAAAATGCCAATCGGCAACTATATCTAAAATGCCTATCGGCACCTATATCTGGATTGCCTATCGGCACCTATTTTTGAAATGCCTATCGGAAACTACATCTGAAATGCCTATCAGCACCTATATTTGAAATGCCTATCGGCAACCATATCTGGAATGCCTATCGGCACCTATATTTGAAATGCCTATCGGCTTCTATATCTGAAATGCCTTTCGGCACCTATTTTTAAAATGCCAATCGGCAACTATATCTGAAATGCCTATCGGCACCTATATCTGAAATGCCTATCGGCACCTATTTTTGAAATGCCTATCGGAAACTACATCTGAAATGCCTATCAGCACCAATATTTGAAATGCCCATCGGCAACCATATCTGGAATGCCTATCGGCACCTATATTTGAAATGCCTATCGGCACCTATTTTTAAAATGCCAATCGGAAACTATATCTGAAATGCCTATCGGCACCTATATCTGAAATGCCTATCGGCACCTATTTTTGAAATGTCTATCGGAAACTACATCTGAAATGCCTATCAGCACCTATATTTGAAATGCCCATCGGCAACCATATCTGGAATGCCTAACAGCACCTATATTTGAAATGCCTATCGGCAACCATATTTAAAATGCCTATCGGCACCTATATTTGAAATGCCTATCGGCTTCTATATCTGAAATGCCTATCGGCACCTATTTTTTAAAAGTCAATCGGCAACTATATCTGAAATGCCTATCGGCACCTATATCTGAAATGCCTATCGGCACCTATTTTTGAAATGCCTATCGGAAACTACATCTGAAATGCCTATCAGCACATATATTTGAAATGCCTATCGGCAACCATATCTGAAATGCCTATCGGCTTCTATATCTGAAATGCCTATCGTCACCTATATCTGAAATGCCCATCGGCACCAATTTTTTAAATGCCTAACGGAAACTACATCTGAAATGCCTATCAGCACCAATATTTGAAATGCCTATCGGCAGCCATATCTGGAATGCTTATCGGCACCTATATTTGAAATGCCTATCGGCTTCTATATCTGAAATGCCTATCGGCACCTATTTTTAAAATGCCAATCGGCAACTATATCTGAAATCCGTATCGGCACCTATATCTGAAATGCCTATCGGCACCTATTTTTGAAATGCCTATCGGAAACTACATCTAAAATGCCTATCAGCACCTATATTTGAAATGCCTATCGGCAAACATAACTGGAATGCTTATCGGCACCTATATTTGAAATGCCTATCGGCTTCTATATCTGAAATGCCTATCAACACCTATTTTTAAAATGCCAATCGGCAACTATATCTGAAATCCGTATCGGCACCTATATCTGAAATGCCTATCGGCACCTATTTTTGAAATGCCTATCGGAAACTACATCTAAAATGCCTATAAGCACCTATATTTGAAATGCCCATCGGCAACCATATCTGGAATGCTTATCGGCACCTATATTTGAAATGCCTATCGGCTTCTATATCTGAAATGCCTATCGGCACCTATTTTTAAAATGCCAATCGGCAACTATATCTGAAATGTCTATCGGCACCTATATCTGAAATGCCTATCGGCACCTATTTTTGAAATGCCTATCGGAAACTACATCTGAAATGCCTATCAGCACCTATATTTGAAATGCCTATCGGCAACCATATCTGGAATGCCTATCGGCACCTATATTTGAAATGCCTATCGGCTTCTATATCTGAAATGCCTATCGGCACCTATTTTTAAAATGCCAATCGGCAACTATATCTGAAATGCCTATCGGCACCTATATCTGAAATGCCTATCGGCACCTATTTTTGAAATGCCTATCGGAAACTACATCTGAAATGCCTATCAGCACTAATATTTGAAATGCCCATCGGCATCCATATCTGGAATGCCTATCGGCACCTATATTTGAAATGCCTATCGGCTTCTATATCTGAAATGCCTATCGGCACCTATTTTTAAAATGCCCATCGGCAACCATATCTGGAATGCCTATCAGCACTTATATTTGAAATGCCTATCGGCTTCTATATCTGAAATGCCCATCGGCACCTATTTTTAAAATGCTAATCGGCAACTATATCTGTAATGCCTATCGGCACCTATATCTAAAATGCCTATCGGCACCTATTTTTGAAATGCCTAACGGCAACTATATCTGAAATGCCTATCGGCACCTATTTTTGAAATGCCTATCGGAAACTACATCTGAAATGCCTATAAGCACCTATATTTGAAATGCCTATCGGCAACCATATCTGAAATGCCTATCGGCATCTATATCTGAAATGCCTATCGTCACCTATATCTGAAATGCCTATCGGCATTAATTTTTGAAATGCCTATCGGAAACTACATCTGAAATGCCTTTCAGCACCTATATTTAAAATGCCTATCGGCAACCATATCTGAAATGCTTATCGGCACCTATATTTGAAATGCCTATCGGCTTCTTTATCTGAAATGCCTATCGCCACCTATTTTTAAAATGCCAATCGGCAACTATATCTGAAATGCCCATCGGCAACCATTGCTGAAATGCCTATCGGCACCTGTTTTTGAAACGCCTATCGGAAACTACATCTGAAATGCCTATCAGCACCAATATTTGAAATGCCTATCTCGAAACCATATCTGAAATGCCTATCGACACCTATATTTGAAATAACTATCGGCTTCTATATCTGAAATGCCTATCGGCACCTATTTTTAAAATGCCAATCGGCAACTATATCTGAAATGCCTATCGGCACCTATATCTAAAATGCCTATCGGCACCAATTTTTGAAATGCCTATCGGAAACTACATCTGAAATGCCTATCAGCACCTATATTTGAAATGCCTATCGGCAACCATATCTGGAATGCCTATCGGCACCTATATTTAAAATGACTATCGACTACTATATCTGAAATGCCTAACGGCACCTATTTTTAAAATGCTAATCGGCAACTATATCTGAAGTGCCTATCGGCACCTATATCTGAAATGCCTATCGGCACCTATTTTTGAAATGCCTATCGAAAACTACATCTGAAATGCCTATCAGTACCTATATTTGAAATGCCTATCGGCAACCACATCAGAAATGCCTATCGGCACCTATATCTGAAATGCCTTTCGGCATTTATATCTGAAATGCCTATCGACACCTATATTTGAAATGCCTATCAGCACCTATATTTTAAAAGCCTATCGGCAACTATATCTGAAATGCCTATCGGCACCTATATCTGAAATGCCTATCGGCACCTATTTTGAAATGCCTATCGGAAAATACATCTGAAATGCCTATCAGCACCTATATTTGAAATGCCTATCGGCAACCATATCTGAAATGCCTATCTACACCTATATTTGAAATACCTATCGGCTTCTATATCTGAAATGCCTATCCGCACCTATTTTTAAAATGCCAATCGGCAACTATATCTGAAATCCGTATCGGCACCTATATCTGAAATGCCTATCGGCACCTATATCTGAAATGCCTATCGGCACCTATTTTTAAAATGCTAATCGGCAACTATATCTGTAATGCCTATCGGCACCTATATCTAAAATGCCTATCGGCACCTATTTTTGAAATGCCTATCTGCAACTATATCTGAAATACCCATCGGCACCAATTTTTTAAATGCCTAACGGAAACTACATCTGAAATGCCTATCAGCACCTATATTTGAAATGCCTATCGGCAACCATATCTGGAATGCTTATCGGCACCTATATTTGAAATGCCTATCGGCTTCTATATCTGAAATGCCTATCGGCACCTATTTTTAAAATGCCAATCGGCAACTATAACTGAAATCCGTCTCGGCACCTATATCTGAAATGCCTATCGGCACCTATTTTTGAAATGCCTATCGGAAACTACATCTAAAATGCCTATCAGCACCTATATTTGAAATGCCTATCGGCAACCATATCTGGAATGCCTATCGGCACCTATATTTGAAATGCCTGTCGGCTTCTATATCTGAAATGCCTATCGGCACCTATTTTTAAAATGCCAATCGTCAACTATATCTGAAATGCCTATCGGCACCTATATCTGAAATGCCTATCGGCACCTATTTTTGAAATGCCTATCGGAAACTACATCTGAAATGCCTATCAGCACTAATATTTGAAATGCCCATCGGCATCCATATCTGGAATGCCTATCGGCACCTATATTTGAAATGCCTATCGGCTTCTATATCTGAAATGCCTATCGGCACCTATTTTTAAAATGCCAATCGGCAACTATATCTGAAATGCCTATCGGCACCTATATCTGAAATGCCTATCGGCACCTATTTTTGAAATGCCTACCGGAAACTACATCTGAAATGCCTATCAGCACCTATATTTGAAATGCCCATCGGCAACCATATCTGGAATGCCTATCAGCACTTATATTTGAAATGCCTATCGGCTTCTATATCTGAAATGCCCATCGGCACCTATTTTTAAAATGCGAATCGGCAACTATATCTGTAATGCCTATCGGCACCTATATCTAAAATGCCTATCGGCACCTATTTTTGAAATGCCTATCGGCAACTATATCTGAAATGCCTATCGGCACCTATTTTTGAAATGCCTACCGGAAACTACATCTGAAATGCCTATCAGCACCTATATTTGAAATGCCTATCGGCAACCATATCTGAAATGCCTATCGGCTTCTATATCTGAAATGCCTATCGTCACCTATATCTGAAATGCCTATCGGCATTAATTTTTGAAATGCCTATCGGAAACTACATCTGAAATGCCTTTCAGCACCTATATTTAAAATGCCTATCGGCAACCATATCTGAAATGCTTATCGGCACCTATATTTGAAATGCCTATCGGCTTCTTTATCTGAAATGCCTATCGGCACCTATTTTTAAAATGCCAATCGGCAACTATATCTGAAATGCCCATCGGCAACCATTGCTGAAATGCCTATCGGCACCTATTTTTGAAACGCCTATCGGAAACTACATCTGAAATGCCTATCAGCACCAATATTTGAAATGCCTATCGGAAACCATATCTGAAATGCCTATCGACACCTATATTTGAAATAACTATCGGCTTCTATATCTGAAATGCCTATCGGCACCTATTTTTAAAATGCCAATCGGCAACTATATCTGAAATGCCTATCGGCACCTATATCTTAAATGCCTATCGGCACCAATTTTTGAAATGCCTATCGGAAACTACATCTGAAATGCCTATCAGCACCTATATTTGAAATGCCTATCGGCAACCATATCTGGAATGCCTACCGGCACCTATATTTAAAATGACTATCGGCTTCTATATCTGAAATGCCTAACGGCACCTATTTTTAAAATGCTAATCGGCAACTATATCTGAAGTGCCTATCGGCACCTATATCTGAAATGCCTATCGGCACCTATTTTTGAAATGCCTATCGAAAACTACATCTGAAATGCCTATCAGTACCTATATTTGAAATGCCTATCGGCAACCACATCAGAAATGCCTATCGGCACCTATATCTGAAATGCCTTTCGGCATTTATATCTGAAATGCCTATCGACACCTATATCTGAAATGCCTATCGGCACCTATATCTGAAATGCCTTTCGGCACCTATTTTGAAATGCCTATCGGAAACTACATCTGAAATGCCTATCAGCACCTACATTTGAAATGCCTATCGGCAACCATATCTGAAATGCCTATCGGCACCTATATCTGAAATGCCTATCGGCATCAATTTTTGAAATGCCTATCGGAAACTACATCTAAAATGCCTATCAGCACCTATATTTGAAATGCCTATCGGCAACCATATCTGGAATGCCTATCAGCACCTATATTTGAAATGCCTATCGGCAACCATATCTGAAATGCCTATCGGCACCTATATCTGAAATGCCTATCGGCATCAATTTTTGAAATGCCTATCGGAAACTACATCTAAAATGCCTATCAGCACCTATATTTGAAATGCCAATCGGCAACTATATCTGAAATCCGTATCGGCACCTATATCTAAAATGCCTATCGGCACCTATTTTTGAAATGCCTATCGGAAACTCCATCTGAAATGCCTATCAGCACCTATATTTGAAATGCCTATCGGCAACCATATCTGGAACGCCTATCGGCACCTATATTTGAAATGCCTATCGGGTTCTATATCTGAAATGCCTATCGACACCTATTTTTAAAATGCCAATTGGCAACTATATCTGAAATGCCTATCGGCACCTATATCTGAAATGCCTATCGGTACCTATTTTTGAAATGCCTATCGAAAACTACATCTGAAATGATTATCAGCACTTATATTTGAAATGCCTATCGGCAACCATATCTGAAATGCCTATCGACACCTATATTTGAAATACCTATCGGCTTCCTTTACTGAAATGCCTATCGGCACCTATTTTTAAAATGCCAATCGGCAACTATATCTGAAATGCCCATCGGCACCAATTTTTTAATGCCTAACGGAAACTACATCTGAAATGCCTATCAGCACCTATATTTGAAATGCCTATCGGCAACCATATCTGGAATGCCTATCGGCACCTATATTTAAAATGACTATCGGCTTCTATATCTGAAATGCCTAACGGCACCTATTTTTAAAATGCTAATCGGCAACTATATCTGAAGTGCCTATCGGCACCTATATCTGAAATGCCTATCGGCACCTATTTTTGAAATGCCTATCGAAAACTACATCTGAAATGCCTATCAGTACCTATATTTGAAATGCCTATCGGCAACCAGTAGAGAGGTATAGGTATGTCCTGAATCAACCGATTTGATGACGTTTCAGGTCGCAGAATCACCCATTTTTACCCCCACCACTTTTTAATAATTTGTGCAATATTTGCATGGTCGTCGTCGACGACGACTCTGTCGACGTTCTTCGTTAACAGCCCCCATACCCCACCGCCCCCTCTTCCGCCCCATCCTACGACAAGAGTTCGTCGAGACGTTGCAACGGGGTTATTTTTTTACTGATGCGTTTGAATGGTATATTATAGTTTATTGCAAAAGATAACCCCAGGTAGGTATGCAATCTGCAATACATGAGCTAGAGCGATGTCTTCGATATTTTAATCGCCTACAACGTAGGCAGCCCGCACAGCTTTTTTTTTCATGCCAGAGCGAGTGTGTTTTTGAACCCGGGACTCTTAGGTCGACCGTCCGACACTCTACCACAGAGCCATGGTAACGTGTTGCCGAAGCGTCGTTAAAACATGTATATATAAAACACGTTGCGTTACACAGAAACACGTCGCTTCTATAGACTGATCATTTAAGGTTGTACATTGTACAATAAATATTATTGAATACAAGCAAATTATCAACTACAATATGTGATGCGTTATAATTGGAATTTATTACAATAGGTTATAATAAGCATGTATTTAACATTTTTTATTTATATCAAATTTTCTTATTTATTTTATTTTAAAACATCATATTATTATAAAAATCTTCCTAGTAGCTTTTTTATAGGTTCAGACAGGAATAAATTCTAGAGGTTAGATAAAAGAATATTACTTCTATAATAATATTGTCCTCGCAATAAGTTTTATTAATTTGTTAGCTTTGCACCTCTCCAAACTGTTCACTTTTACAATACATCACTCACGTACTATGCTATAAAACTGCAATGAGCTGTTATTTGTCAATAGCTAAACGTTGAGAAATTAAAAATTAATTACTACTCAATAATAAACCTGAAATAACAAATAACTTGCATAATTGTTTTAAACATAAAGTTTGTTTTATTTTATTACAATAAAGGTTAGATTACGTCTACAAAATACATAACATGCAATTAAACGGTACAAAAACATTATATAAATTTAAACTTTCTAGCATAATCAATAAGATCATTTATTTCGGACTCACTATTTGAGTCACTGCTACTCAAACTTTCCCCATCCTTGTCAACTGAACTATAATATCTTCTTAACGAGTCAGCAGCTACAGTGGCTGAAAAAATGACGTATAACCTTTCATTTCTCTTATACTTGTTATTTTATTTTCATGATGCGACAGCCGGTGTGGTTTATAAAAACTGGAATATTATCTGATAGATTTATTTTTATCCGACTCAAAATAGTTAATCCGATATCGTACGCGTCGTTAGTGTTGGAACTTTTAAATCTTTCCATCATGATTCAAAGTAAATAAAAATATATTGTCAACATAGTTTTTTTGTTTTGAATTTTATTTTTCCATCATGACTCTAAGTAAATAAAAAATATATTGTCAACATAGTTTTTTGTTTTGAATTTTATTTAGATTTCAATCTTTCCATCATGATTCTAAGTAAATAAAAATATATTGTCAACATAGTTTTTTTGGTTTGAATTTTATTTTTTCCATCATGATTCTATTTTTCCATCATGATTCTAAGTAAATAAAAATATATTGTCAACATAGTTTTTTGTTTTGAATTTTATTTAGTTATATTATGTAAATAGGAGAGATGGTTGGAAATAAATAATAACATAAAATGTTTGTATTTATATTACATTTTTATTTTAATGTTAACTAATAATTAACAATAGGCGCTCAAACTACGCCGAAAATAAGAATTGCATATAAAAGACGTAAAGTATCTTTCCATCGCATAGATCGAAAATCTGAAAAAAATAAAACAAACCGTTTTAGTATATTAATACTTACATCCGACAAATTCATACATGATAATTTAACATTTTCATATATATATTATATTCGATAAATTAACTCCAGTAATTATAATAATTACTTGTAACAGGTTGGAACAGGTTGGGTTCGTTACAAAAAAAATAATTAATGTAGTCAAGCACGTTTTTTTGGAGAAAACAAAAAACTAATTTTCACGGTCCTGTGAATGATTTTTAATAGTTAAAATTAACAGTATAACACATCTAGTAATTTGTTCATCGAAATTTATTCACAAAACAAACTATTTCATCGAAATTTATTCACAAAACAAACTATTAAGTCTGTGGGTTTGTATTATACAATCACACATGAAATTATAAAATACATCAAATTATATCAATACAATCACACATGAAATTATAAAATACATCAAATTATATCAAAATATTGCAAAGTATCAAATTATATCAAAATATTGCAAAGTATATCAAAAGAATGAAGTTGCTTGTATTACACATTGTCGACGACTTCCCACACTTGTGGTATTCGACTGTCGTCGGCAGTCATCGTATGCTCAATGACTGAGCTGACACCAGTGGCGGCGTCGATAGACATTATGTCTTGTTAAAACAGTTAAAATTAACAAAAAATAGGTATATCACTTCACACACTCGCTTTTCGACATGTACTACTAGGTCTGCCTCACGTCTTCCAGTCCAACGTTGATTTTTACACAAATAACGAACTCTAATACAAAAAAGAACTCGCTTTGAATTTAAACGAAATTCTTAATCATATTTTGAGTCCGCAACTTGTGCAGTTGCGGGGAATTTTATGTGCGGAGTTGCGGGGAATTTTATGTGCGGAGTTGCGGGGAATTTTATGTGCTAGTTGACATAATTATGATGAGATACAATTCTTATTCGGCGTTAAGCACAGGTGAGAGAGAGAGATACAATTCTTATTCGGCGTTAAGCACAGGGGAGATGAGAGATTCGAATGATGAACTGAGAAAAGTAACCGTAAATAATGATTTAACAATCGATAATGTAAGGACGACCGAATTTACAGTAGATACCGTTAAAGAAGAAGCTGAACCAATATATGAAGTTATAGTTGCCGAATGGGATAAACTCGTTAAAGAAGTGAAGATCATGAATTGGTTTTCCAAAGCACCGTTTACAGTGTAATGCTACCACCAGAAGGTGGTTGAGTTGACAGTCAGTCATTTGGAATATATAGACGTGTTTTATGGACACGTGAGAAAATCAAATTGTATTAAAGAAAACTCGCTTATAGCTCTTCGCAGTAATATAGAAGTTTGCAAGTCAAAGTTTTTAAGGTTGGAAAAAATAAAAAAGATATATTTTTCCGTAATAAAAGTAAAAGGAATAACGTTAACGTTAAATTATACAAATTTAGAAAAAATAAAAAAAGATATTTTTGGCTTGGAAGGGCATTTCCTCCCCTCCATGAATATGCTTATAGCGGCAATCCTCGCTTATACATACAATAAATTGTATAAAATGGAATTTTTTTAAAGAATTGTATAAACAAAGAATAATTTTCACAATGTGCAAATTGTATTAAAAAATTAGGACACGAGGTTGTTACTAAATTATCAAAAAGGAAAAAATACGATGCGAATAAATGTTTCGTGTTTTTTAGCAAAAAAAAACATTTTAAACATCATTCAGAAAAATCGGTTAAATATGTTAAAAATAAAAATTTAATAAAATGTAAGAGATTTAAAAAATATATAAATGTCTTTTCGATATAAACAAAACGTTTAATGTGATGATTAATCATTTATAATCAATATAATAATATAAACTAAAAGTTTATAACAACTTTTTCTAGAAAGATCAATATAATATTAATATAAACTAAAAAAAGTTTATAATGACTTTCCAGAAAGCTGTACTACCATCGGATGTGGGTATTGAAAGGACACTCTTAATACTAAAATAAATTTAAAAACAGATAAATAAAATAAGCAGTTAAAAATAATAATAAAATTCTTACCAGTTTTTTATTTAATTATTACGACGGTTCCACCATTTAGAACTATAAGCTAATGAAGTAGCATATACGCTGGTCAGCCTCTTTTATACGGTTTTAAGAGATTAAATCGCATCATATGATAAGTCATAGGCGGGTGTATAAGGATTTTAATACACACATTCAACCACATTTTAATAATCAACCGGATGTTCCAGCATACATTGTGTTATATGAAATTATTTACAGTGTCTCTTGTAGTAACTGAAGAGTAACAAGATATTTTCAACCGACACGTAATCGAGAGATCTGGGGTTTGAATCCCGTAAGCGACATTGTGAATAAATAATTTTTCAAACGTATAGCATTCTAAAAACACATACAGATGTTTCTGTAATGTTGTATTATGTAAAAAAATAAGTGCAGTTTAATTAAATATTTTTATTCAATTAATTTCATTAATAATTTTATATTGTTTGCAATTTCCATATACAAAATGACGTATTATTTTCCATAATAGCATACGGCATAAAGTCATACATTTATAGCGACCTTCGGATTTAAAATGAAAATAGTACGACATAGCCTTTATTAATACTTAACATCAAGTGGGTTGTAAAGAAAAAATATTTTAGGATTTTTTGCATTGATCGCTATGTGAGGTTTAGAAATGATGTGTAAAATAAGCTATTGGACTTCAAATTATTATTTAGATAATAAGATGTGTTAAATAAGCTATTGGACTTCAAATTATTATTTAGATAATAAGATATTTCAACATAATATATTGTAAATAATAAACTCTCAAAATAAAAATGCGACACTGGTATATTATATTTTGTAAACAAATAAAAAGCTGCACCTAGATATTAAATCGCATCATATGATAAGTCATAGGCGGGTGTATAAGGATTTTAATACACACATTCAACCACATTTTAATAATCAACCGGATGTTCCAGCATACATTGTGTTATATGAAATTATTTACAGTGTCTCTTGTAGTAACTGAAGAGTAACAAGATATTTTTAACCGACACGTAATCGAGAGATCCGGGGTTTGAATCCCGTAAGCGACATTGTGAATAAATAATTTTTCAAACGTATAGCATTCTAAAAAACACATACAGATGTTTCTGTAATGCTGTATTATGTAAAAAAATAAGTGCAGTTTAATTAAATATTTTTATTCAATTAATTTCATTAATAATTTTATATTGTTTGCAATTTCCATATACAAAATGACGTATTATTTTCCATAATAGCATACGGCATAAAATCATACATTTATAGCGACCTTCGGATTTAAAATGAAAATAGTACGACATAGCCTTTATTAATACTTAACATCAAGTGGGTTGTAAAGAAAAAAATATTTTAGGATTTTTTGCATTGATCGCTATGTGAGGTTTAGAAATGATGTGTAAAATAAGCTATTGGACTTCAAATTATTATTTAGATAATAAGATATTTCAACATAATATATTGTGAATAATAAACTCTCAAAATAAAAATGCGACACTGGTATATTATATTTTGTAACAAATAAAAAGCTGCACCTAGATATTTAAATGGTATGTATGTATTTAGTTAAGCTGTTTTTACACTAATTACATTAAATTAACAATTCAACACAAAACTATAGTTTATTCTAAATTTACTTAGGTTATCCATAGAATTAGCTACAGAACTAATTGTATGCGGGGGTGGTAATTACAAATCTATCTGATAATTTGTTATGTCTTTTGTTATTTTAATGTTTTTTTTTAATCTCAACATTTTTTTGTAATGCAAGCCTATATTACATATTTTTTTTTAAATTACCCTGTTTAAAATAATAACATCTTTTTTTTAAATTGAATATTAATTCAATCTGTGTTTTTTTTGTGTAAAGCATATCCAAGTTAAACTTCAAAGTAAAAAGTTGAGGATCTCGCCTTATTTTTCACCGCGTGACCGCGGAACTAAAAAAAGATATATTAAAAAACTATAGCTTTAGAGAGAAGTTATACATTAAAGTTTTACGAATATGTGTAATGCCGCCTTCCTAGTGTGAAGGCACCTTTACAGATGTAAGACATTGTAATGACAATAAAATATTGATGCATAATAAAAACAAGTTGATAAAAAAATGAAAAAAATAACAATATTAACCCCAATTTAATGGAAAGTTGGTCTCTATGAGCGAATTGGGGTCATGAATGCTGATCACGAGATCAGAAAAAAAACAAACCTCCCCCTAGCAAGGTTTCAATAACGAGAGGGAAAGGGTTTTTTTTACGTTTATAAAAACGGACCGTAACCCATTTGCCAACATCAGATTATTGTGCACGAGGTCAGTGTTCAGTAAACGTTTTTTTGCTTCAAAGTTTTTTTGTATTAATACTGAAGTAAGTACCAAATTTATTATCTAATAAATTATGCAATTATATCACCATAATTGGCTAGCGCGTAGCGCATAATAAGTTTTAAACCGCAACCATTATATAAACATAAAGAACTCTTTAATTTTTTATAGTATTACAAAGTTGAAAAAAAATAGTTTTTGTTAATGTTAATTTCATTAGACAGCGACCAAAAACGTTTTAGCTGTAATGAGACAAATATTGAGAACCCTCCTGTATGTAAAATATTCTTCAAATACATCCGGTTTAAAAAAACTTGTTTGTAATGTAATTAACTTTATACGGTAAAAATTGAAACATTTAACATTTTCTACCGAAAATATTAATTATTTTACAAGCCCGTTGAAAAGTTATAACATTTATTAGTTGCAACAAAATTAACACGTAGTTAAATAGAAAACATGCTATCAGACCTATTTAAATGAAAAAAAAATAATGAAATTATGATGTGAAAAAATTCCAAAAATTTCAAATCAATAGATAGAATATCCAAAAATAAAAGATATGAATTTGGCGCAAATGTTATTAACTTTTGTTTCCGATTGTATCGACAAATCATCCTTAAATTGATTTTTTAAAGAACGAAGCTTTTCGATGTCCAGAGAAAAATTAGATTTGTACAAATTATGATTTTTTAGACAAATTAATTACTTTTACGTGGCTGCTTTTTTTTAAATTTTAACACATAATATCAACTAAGATTTTTTTTCTATTTTTTTCTATTTTTTCAGAATTTAAAATGTTTAAATGTGGATATTGTGACAAATTGTTCTCACATTATGAGAGTCTCTTCAGGCACAAAAAAGTGTGCGGAAAACTTTACAACTATAATCATCTTTGTGAAAAATGCGGCATTTTAATGTCAGATGGGCTTGCAGAACATTCTTGCTTGACATTTTTAAAACGTAAAACTTTGCTCAACTTCAACTCCGAATCCAATAAAAAATGTAAAGTACTTAAACAGGAAGAAACTTGTAACAGTGAAAATATAAAATGTACTTCTCTCACACAAAATGCTGATAATGATAAATTATGTGAGATTTGTAATATATTTGTAAAAAATATGTTCGCACATATGCGTAGCAAAGCGCACAAAGCTAATTTTATAGCTTGCGATTCTTTTAACAACGACTCGAATATACGTATTTTGCAAACAGCTTTCAAATCTAGAATTGCTAGCTATCAAATATCTGATTCCAACCATTTTGCGTGTATAGATGATTTTATGACTGAAATAAAACGCAAATTTTCAAATGTAATTATCAGTTATATTAATCAATATAATGCAGTTAAAATAAACGTGGAACTATTTGCTATTTATGAAAAGAATGTTATTGATGAATCTATAAGCGATATAAAGTCATTCAACACAAAGAACCGCATAGTAACAATATCGGATAATATTAAGGATGTTTTTTCAAAGTTCACTTCTGAAGTAAGGACTCAAAGCCAAGAATTTGAGGGTGCAGGTTCGGGTTGGTCGTTGAAAAAAGTGCTTTTCTTAGAGGTTAATATCAATAAATATACACCGCTAAGAGGATCAATGCATATAGATTTACCTAAAGATATTAAAGCTCGGCATGCGGTTTTAAATCTTCAAAATGCAGATGAATTCTGCTTTAAGTGGGCTATATTATCAGCTCTATATCCGGCGAAGGATAATGCTAGAAGAATATCTAAATACTTACAGTATTCCGATACACTTAATTTTGCCGACATCGAGTTTCCTGTATCAATAAAAGATATTTCCAAGTTTGAACGGTTAAATAAAATTAGCGTAAATGTTTGGGGCATTGAGGGAGAAAATGGAAAGTCTAAAATTGTCGGCCCACTCCATCATACGAAAAAGCGTCTATCAACACATGTTAATTTGCTGTACATTACCGACGGACAACTGGAACATTTTTGTTGGATAAAAAACATGTCAAAACTTTTATCGTCGCAACTCTCTAAGCACACTGAGGTTAAACATATCTGCGATGGATGCTTAGCTTATTTTCAAACCGGTGCTAAATTAGAACGCCATCAACGCGAAGATTGTGGTCACGTGAGCGTCATTCTGCCTAAAGAGGGTGAAAACATGATTAAATTTAAAAATTATGCTAAGCAACTTAATGTTCCATATGTGATTTACGCCGATTTTGAGGCAATTTTAAAACCAATCAGCTCGTGCAATCCCAGCCCAGATAATTCTTATACGATGGATGTAAATTTACACGAAGCGCATAGTTACGGATACTACATTCATTGCTCATTCGATGAGAGTCAGTCGCGATATGTTTCATATCGCGGTAAAAACTGTACAGATACGTTTATGCGCATGATATATACCGAAGCTGAACATATCTCAAAAGTGTTGAACACCGTTGAACCTATGCGTATATCTAACGAAGAGGAATTATTATTTCAAACGAGTTCACTATGTCACATCTGCAGCGGAAAACTTGATGAAGATAGAGTTAGAGATCACTGCCATCTTACCGGCAAATTCAGAGGCCCGGCGCATAATGAATGTAATATTAATTATAAACTTCCGAAGTTTATACCCGTTGTGTTGCATAATCTGTCAAACTACGATGGACACTTGATAGTTCCAGCCTTAGGACTTGATAATGGTAAAATTAATGTTATTCCCGAAAATATGCAAAAATACATTTCATTCTCCAAACGTATTGGTAATGGCATCGAGCTTCGCTTCATCGACTCACTCCGTTTTATGACATCCAGTTTGGAAAAGTTAGCTTCAAATCTACCACCGGAATTAAAATACATTACCAGACGAAATTTTCCAGCAGATGAGCATTTTAATCAGGTTACTGTTAAGGGTGTATATCCGTATGAATACACAGATTCTTGGGAGAGACTTGAAGAATCCGAACTACCACCGATCGAGAAGTTTCACTCTAAGTTGACCGATTCTAACATTACGCCTGAAGAGTATGAGCGGGCTAAGAAAGTCTGGACGTCGTTTGACTGTAAAACGCTTGGCGAGTACAGCCATTTGTACTTGAAAACCGATGTCCTGCTTCTAGCTGACGTTTTTGAGAATTTTCGTCACGTATGTTACGAAGCATACGGGCTCGATCCGCTCCAATACTATACGGCCCCAGGCCTTAGCTGGGACGCTATGCTGAAATATACCCATATCCAATTGAAATTGTTGACAGATATAGATATGCTACATTTTGTTAAGAAAGGTATACGTGGCGGTATCGCGCAGTGTTCGGGGCATCGGGCTGTTGCCAACAATAAATATCTTGACAATTACGATCCTGAGAAGCTGAGCAATTATATTATTTACTTGGACGCAAATAACCTAGTAAGCTAATACTTATATAATACTTATATAATTAATACTTATATGATATAACACATGTTTTTAACACCTATTTTTTTTTCTTTTTTTCATAGAAGTATGGATACGCCATGTCTCTAAATCTTCCAACCGGTGGTTTTCGATGGTTAGATAAAAGTGAGGTTGATGCATTTGATGTCAACGCCGTATCATCTACAAGCGACGAAGGTTATTTTCTCGAGGTGGATCTCAAATATCCTAAACATTTACACGATCTCCATCGTGATTTACCGTTTTGTGTTGAAAATTTAATCCCCCCAGAAGCTACAACAAAAAACTCAAAGCTAATTCCAAACGTTATGGATAAATCGAAATACGTTATACATATTCGAAATCTTCAGCAGGCTTTAAAACATGGTCTAGTGTTGGAGAAAACACATCGCGTGCTTCGATTTAATCAGTCGCCGTGGCTGAAGTCGTATATTGAGCTAAACACAACGATGCGGACGAACGCTTGCAACGATTTTGAAAAGGATTTTTTTAAACTGATGAATAATTCGGTCTTTGGTAGGTTTTTTAATTAATTTAATTTTATACTATACTATAGTGACATGATTATATTTTTTATTCAATTCTAGGAAAAACTTTGGAATCTGTCGACAAAAGACTTGATGTACGCATTGTCTCAAAATGGGAGAACGTTGGTAAAAGGTTAGGTGCTAGAGCGCTTATCGCCCAACCAAATTTTCATTCGCTTACCATTTTTAAAGATGAGCTGGTTGCAATACAACTAAATAAATTAAAAGTTAAATATGATAAACCTATTTATATTGGCTTTACTGTCCTCGAGCTATCTAAGGAACTTATGTATGAATTCCATCATGAAAAAATGATTCCTCTGTATGGCGATTGTTTAGAACTATTATACTTTGACACAGACGGACTAATTTATAATATTTATACCGACGATGTATATGCGGATATGAAGGCCCACATCCATTTGTACGACACTTCAGATTATGCATTGGACAATCCTTACGCTCTACCGTTGGTGAATAAAAAAGTCTTGGGAAAAATGAAGGATGAGCTAAGGGGGCGGCGTGCTTGCGAATATAATGGCGTATGTGCAAAAACTTACAGTATTGTTATCGAAATAGAAACTGAGATCAAGAAAGCTAAAGGTGTTAAAAAATCCACTGTTGCTAATCACCTATCTAGGCAGGACTATCGCGCATGCGTCTTAAATAAAAAGGAGGCATTGCGCGTAATGTATACATTTAAAACTACCAAACACGAAGTACGAACATGCAAATTGAAAAAAGTTGCTCTAAGTGCTAGGGCTGACGATAAACGGTTCCAACTCCCAGGATTGACTAAAACGCTGCCTTGGGGGCATCATCGTATACAGCAGGCTGAATTTCTCGGTGCATTAGATCTATGTTATGATAAGCGTAAATAGGTAATTATTTTTTTCCTATAAATATCGATAGATTTCTAAATTTTGATTCATTCGAAGCGTAAATAGGTAATTATTTTTTTCCTATAAATATCGGTAGATTTCTAAATTTTGATTCATTCGCTATCTTTTAGTGGAGGAGGGTGGTATATTACTCAACATCAATTTTCACTTTTTGAAAAACATATTTTGAGTTTTTTGAAAAAATTAAAGTACATCAGCTATATACTAAATAATGTTTAAATGTCAAGAATGTTATAAATCCTTTAATAATGAAAGCTACTATAAAACTCACACAATTTCGTGTAGTGGTAGTAATAGTCGATGCCAAAGCTGTAATAAAATTTTTATGTGGTCTGATGCTTTAAAAAATCATAAATGTTCAAAAATGTCGTGTTATAAGCGTGAAATTGACACTGCTGACGATTTACTAAATCATACATGCTTAGACGTCGCAGGGAGTGGACTGAAAAACAGTTTAGATAATAATACATCTTGTCATAATAATAAATTATTTTATTGTAGAAAATGCGACGTTTCTACTGCTATAAGAAACAAGTTCTCTCATAAAAAAAGTTTATTGCATAAACAAGGAACAATTATATCGACAATTTATACCGATGACGATTTGAAGATAAATATTGTAGAACTTGAATCTACATTTAAAAAGCGCATTGCGACCTATCGCGTGTATAATGAAGCTAGAGAATTTACTAGCGTTAATGATTATATGACATCAGTTAAAAGGATAGTGATACAGCTTATTCAAAATAAAATAGACAAACTTGTGGCGATAAAAATTAATTTTGAGCTTTTTGCACAATACATATTGCAAAAGCCTTCTACTGATCAGGAAATTGTTGGCGATATAAAGTCTTTTAACACCAGGTTTGAAGTAATAAATAAGTTTTCAAATCTTTCAGAGATATATAATCGTTACAGCTCGAAAATTGAAGCAAAAAGTCAGGAATTTCAGGAGCGAGATAGCGGATGGGCTTTATCGAAACTGTTATTCCTAGAAATTAATATTAATCAATACAATCCAATTAAAAATATTTAAATTATACTTTAATAATATATTTTTCAGATTTAACGCTAATAATATTTTTTTTCAGACTCTAATTACTCTTATTTACTCTTATTGTAGGTTTTTACCACTAGGTTTGAAGTAATAAACGTATTTTTTAAATGTAAGATTGAAGCAAAAAAGTTATGAATTTCAAGAGCAAGATAGCGGATGGGCTTTATCGAAACTATTATTGCGGATACTTTTTATATTTAAAAACGCTTTTTTACAGAATTTTATGTTTATGTCAACTGCAATTTTTTTAACTATAAACTATTGGAGATTTCATAAAAGAGTCTTTCGTAATTATTAGTATTAAAATTAACTATTTTTTATCCATATTAATCTTTTGAACCCTAAATCTTTTTTCTCCCTATGCGCGTTGGATCTCTAAGGTGCATAAATCCTATCCCGGCATAGGAATGTGATACTTGCTCGTTAGTCTATGCCGCATAGTTGAACAAATCTCACAAGGATAGGGGTGTATAATGCCTACGTCATTCGATTATCCGCGAGAGATTTTTCCAACTAGCAAAATCACAACACGCGTAATTATGTAACCTCTTTTTTTACACAATCTAAAAAATATTTTTTTTTTTATAGGTTCTATAAGTCCGACGACGTATGACCAGTTGTGCTGTTTGTGCAAGTTTGTGCACAGGCAGATCTAGCTGTTTCTGCTCGAATCCCGGCGGGTAGATGCCGAGAAAACGGTAATTCCTGTACCGGCCATCTTGATTGACGTTTTCCATGGTTTCCCTCAATTAATTCCAGATAAATATCGAGATGGTTCCTTATTCGAGGCCATGGCCGATTACCTATTAAACTCCTAGTTCAAAAATTGTCTATCCTACCCTAATTTCCTATAATTCCTTCATTCACCCATTATTAATAATATATTAATAAGATAAAGTAAGTTTTTTATTTCATTTTTTGTATGGGTTTATCAATGTTTTTTAAATATACGGTTTGGTTAATTATAAGAAATGGTCGCTACAAATAAATTTTTATTATTATTATTATTATTATTATTATTATTATATATAATATGTTATTTTCATTTTTTTGTATGGGTTTATCAATGTTTTTAAATATACGGTTTGGTTAATTATAAGAAATGGTCGCTACAAATAAATTTTTATTATTATTATTATTATTATATATAATATGTTATCTTTAAAAAGCTACTAGGAAGATTTTTATAATAATATGATGTTTTAAAATAAAATAAATAAGAAAATTTGATGTTAATAAAAAATGTTAAATACATGCTTTGATAATTAAACAGTCTGTATAATATCTACGTATTGCAATGCTACATTTTTTTGTCACATAGATTGCACTTGATTTTATTCCCCATTGTTAATTTTTTGTATATAGGAGAAGCGGTTGGAAATAAATAATAACATTTTAAGTATTTTTTAAAATTGTATATATATTAATCATAAGTGTTACATGGTATTCAGTATTCAAATTATAATAAAATCAGCGAAACATAGCATTCAGTAATGAAATCATATTATAAAAAAAATACAGGTTACTACATATTTTCTTCAACCGAGGGCTATGGACTTTCACACCTCCTATTTACGATGTAGTTAATCGTTACGCTTATTATTGTTAGATATTTTTTTTGAGAGAACGGGGTGACGCCGTTCCACTCTTATCTTTTTAAGCAAATTCAGTTTCGATTCAGTAGACTTATTCTTCTCTCTGACAAAAGCTTTTTGTTCGTTTATACATTTTAATTCGAGTTATATGTATTTTTTTGAAAAAATTATTTGATCAAATCCCTTTTCCTGAGCTGTTGCACTATCGATTGAATTTCTTCTTTATGTTCCGATTTCGCACCCCCGACTTCATACAAGACCTTCAATCGTTCGATTAATATATTCGGGTCTTCAGTGTCTTCGTATTCAGAATAATGTAAGGAAATCGACTCTTCACAGTTCACTTCCGGTTTCTCTTTATAGCAGTTAACTTGTTTTTTTACCGAATTTTCACCATCTCTTTTCTCGCATTTAGAGCGCAGAGGTTGAAATAGCTTGGAAATGATTTGTCTATACTTGAAACTTCCGTCACCGGAGATTTGTTCTGACGATCTATAGTTGCGTTTGTGAGCGCTGGTCAGAAGCAGAAGCGATTTATACAGCATCAAGTCCTTTGTATCATAATTTAGAGGTCTTCTATCAAAAAGTAGTTCCGCCAGACCGTCGGTTAGTTCAAACTTACGATTTCCATCAATGATCAATACTTTGTTTATTATGCGTACAGGTCTACAACCTAGCATAAACTTCATATCTTTATCATCGAATCTAACACAAAATCTGTCGACCCTGTGCCCATCATAGTACAGAACACAATCGTCGTTTCTTGATCTATCTCCCACTTTGTTTTGTTTTTCGCTCGACATTTTTCAGTCTGCAGTCAGACTAACACTGATTGAAAAACTCTTGATTCTAGCTATATATATAGACTGATTAGAAAAATATCTCAAACGGGGTTCAAACAATGTCGAAACAGACGCAACACGGCTACCTAACAGAGTCGAAATAGATACAGAACAGAGGTCAAACAGAGGTCAAACAGAGGTCAAACAGAGTTAGAACAGAGGTCAAACAGTGTGTTAACTGATACAGGGCAGATACCTAATAGGGTTGAAACAGATACAAGATAGGTGTATAAAAATATGAAAAAATATATATATGAAAATAGAGACACGAGAACTCTCTCTCTCTCTCTCTCTCTCTCTCTCTTTCTCTCGATAGGAACCTTAATGTTAAAAGTATCTCTGCAGATTGTTGTGAACACTCGTTTTAAAGTATAAATAACAATTTTTATTTCAGTGTGATTTCTAATAATAATGATTTATATAATAATATATAATAACGTAATCAAAGTAATTACTCAATATCATGAATAAACTTACGTCCTAAAAAGCATAAAAATGGTTCTGTCTATCTGTCTGTCTGTCTATCTTCTTGATAAAAAACAAATGTAATGTCTGTCTATCTGTTCGCTAATATTTATTCCTGTATGAACCTATAAAAGCTACTACTTACGATTTCCATCAATGATCAATACTTTGTTTATTATGCGTACAGGTCTACAACTTTACAGGATGGTTCATCGCAATAGTACTTTAGTTGAGTAGTAATTAATTTAATTTCTCAACGTTTAGCTATTGACAAATAACAGCTCATTGCAGTTTTATAGCATAGTACGTGAGTGATTTATTGTAAAAGTGAACAGTTTGGAGAGGTGCAAAGCTAACAAATTAATAAAACTTATTGCGAGGACAATATTATTATAGAAGTAATATTCTTTTATCTAACCTCTAGAATTTATTCCTGTCTGAACCTATAAAAAAGCTACTAGGAAGATTTTTATAATAATATGATGTTTTAAAATAAAATAAATAAGAAAATTTGATATAAATAAAAAATGTTAAATACATGCTTATTATAACCTATTGTAATAAATTCCAATTATAACGCATCACATATTGTAGTTGATAATTTGCTTGTATTCAATAATATTTATTGTACAATGTACAACCTTAAATGATCAGTCTATAGAAGCGACGTGTTTCTGTGTAACGCAACGTGTTTTATATATACATGTTTTAACGACGCTTCGGCAACACGTTACCATGGCTCTGTGGTAGAGTGTCGGACGGTCGACCTAAGAGTCCCGGGTTCAAAAACACACTCGCTCTGGCATGAAAAAAAAAGCTGTGCGGGAGTTATATGCACGTGGTTTCGAGTAGTTTTAAATAATTAAACACTTTTTAATTGATTTCAAAAATCTTTATTTTTATTAGTTGAACATAGATAATAATCTTGATCTTAGCTCACTGATTACCATCTGTTCCCTCACAGGCAGAAGTCAGTCCTCTTTATCACATTAACATGCTTGCCACTGTGACCACTTTCCCATGGGAAGTCATGAGGTTGCAAAAAGATAGTCACGTATGTAAGAATGCTTAATATGAGGATCCCACATAATATATATGGTGGATCATAGGATGGTTACGTAACTTCCCCCTCCTTAGGTCAGAAAGTTATCATGGAATGATAATCTTTTAAACAATAGAGAAAAAAAAATTATCATTTCATTTTTTTTTTTTTTTTACTTAGTTATGTCTGTGGTAACGAACAATTCTTACTTTGTTGTGCAAAATTTGTTTCTAAGAGTTGTTCGTTTTACATGTATAATTACAACACAAGTTCCAATAATTATTACTACATAAAGTGGGAATGATGAATATTTAAAATAATGCCACCGAAAGTGGAAACTTCATATACATATATATTTTTTTTTTTATTTGAATGGACTTATATTTAAGTAGTAAGGACATAGTTGTCAGGAATTTGTATATTCGGGATTAAAACAGGAATTTTGTTTATTTCTTTTTTTTTCATTTTCATTGTTTAAATGATATATTTGGTTGATTTTTATATATCAGCCTTGTGGTAACGTTAAAAGATTTTATCCTTTTATTAATAAATTGTCTTCACAATTTGAAAAGAATTTATAAATATTTGATGTTAAAATTTTGTAATCAGTCTGATCTATTGATTCCTTTGGTATATCTATTTCCTCGAAAGGTAATATTTTATACATAGAAAACTATGAAGAAAGTGCAATCACTTTATAAATGTAAAAAATGTGTATTTGAACTTATCATTTATTAATTATTTTTATGAATTTTATGATACAATTTCTCATAAAGTAATGAGAATTTGTTTTTCATTTCATCTACATAGTTCTGTAAAAAGTGTTTATTGATATTAATACATTCAAAAATTTCATTGTTTTGGGGGAAGTGTAATTCATATGGTGTATGACCTGTACTAGAGTGTATTGATGAATTGTATGCTATAATCGCAAAATCGATTTTATCGTTGTAGAGCTCTGGGTGTGAGGCTGGAAACTTGTCTTGTAAAATACGACAATGTTCTATTAATGTCGAATGAAACCTTTCAATAGTGGAGTTTGATTCATGGTGTTTTGGTGTAGTTAAATGATGAGCAATATTAAAAAAGTCAAGAAATTCTTTAAAAAGTGTATTGGTGAACTCAGCTGCGTTATCTGATTTTATAACTTGAGGTATTCCATGGTGTGTGAAAAAATGAAGTAATTTTTCATTTATTACGATAGTAGAACTAGATGAAACTGGTAAAGCGTGTCCGTATTTTGTAAATTCGTCTATGAATGTAAGGTATTTTTTTCCTAAAATATGAAAAATATCTATGGCAATGACCTCCATAGGCCTTTTTGGTGTAGGTGTTAATTCTAAATACGGTTTTGGCGGTGTTCTGTCGTATTTATTTGTTTGACAATGATCGCAATTATTAATTACACGTGTTACAGTGTCTTTCATTTTCGGCCAAAAATATTTTTTTTGTAAATGCAAAATTGTTTCATTGATCCCTCTATGATTTGTTTTCCCGAGGTGATAAGTGTTGACGAGATTTTCTTGTGTTTCTAAGTCTTGTATGTCTTTTAAAATTTGATTACATATACGGATATTGTAAGCCTTGTAGCTAAAATGCTTTTGTAAAGTGTTTACAATTACCGGTATGTTATCATGAGATGTGTAAATTGCTGTAAGTTGCGTGGGTTTTATGTGCTGATTAAACAGTTTGACTAGGTCATGTTCATAATGTTGTTTTGCAATGAAGAATTTTAATCGACGTTTTTTCTTTTGATGCAGGTATTCTTCTTTATGGCTAGTTTTTAGGATATTCTTTGTTATAATTTCTACTTGATTGCAATAATAATTTAGTGGTTGTTCGGAATAGGGAATTTCTAAAATTGGGGATTCTGTATCAGAATGCACGGTTTCGTCCGAATCTAGACTTTTATTATGTTCAGGTAAATTAAGGTTTTGAGTAGAAGTACTCGGTTGTGGTTCTAAAAAATTTTCGGATATTTTTTCGTGGGGTGATTTAAGAATATCTAGGAGTTCTTGGTCGGACATGGTAGGTGAATCGTTGATATTCGGAAGGATAGAAACGTTGTCTTCCCGTATTTCATTTTCATCATCAGTGGTTGCGACATTTAAAGATGGAATGCGTGATAATGCATCGACATTACTGTTACGTTTACCCTTTTTGTAAATTATTTCATAATCGCTATAATCCATTAATTTTAGTCGCCATCTTGTAAGTCGAGAATTAGTATTTGGTTCTTTTAAGTTTTTTAAGTATGTAATTGGCTGATGGTCGGTAACAATTTTAAACGGTTTTCCGTAAATATATGGTCTAAATTTAGAAAGAGCCCAAATAATAGCCAATAATTCTTTTTCTATTGTGGCATAGTTCTTTTCATGGTCATTCAGCGTTCTGCTAATATAAGCAATAGGTTTATCTTGACCAATTATGCCCTGTGAAAGTACTGCGCCAATAGCTGTATTACTAGCATCGGTAGTTACTATAAATGGTTTTTCGAAATTCGGAAAAGTTAAAATTGGTTCATTAATTAATAATTTTTTACATGTTTCAAATGATTCTATAAATTTTTCTGAATGGACGACTTTCGCATTTTTCTTTAAACAAGACGTTAAGGGGTGAGTCAATTTTGCCAGATTGGGTATAAAACGGCGGTAATAGCCTAACAGACCAAGAAATGATTTAATTTCCTTTTGCGTTTTGGGGATCGGATAATTTAAAATTGCGGAAATTTTTTCAGGATTGGGCTTAATGCCTTCAGGTGTAATAACATGTCCAAGGAAATTTACTGTCTTTCTTAAAAATTCAGTTTTGTCTAGTTGAATTTTTAAGTTTGCTTGCCTTAACCTTGTGAATAATTTACTAAGATGTACAATGTGTTCTTCTAGACTTGCCGAAAACACAATAATATCATCCATGTAAACTAGACAAAAGTGGTTTTGAATGCCTCTCAGTATGTTATCCATCACTCTTTGAAAAGTTGATGGAGCATTTTTGAGTCCAAATGGCATTCTTAAAAACTCGTAGTGACCATTGTCTGTTACAAATGCTGTTTTTTGTATGTCATTCGGGTCCATTTCAATTTGATGGAACCCTGATGCAAGATCTATTGTCGTAAAGTATTGTGCACGTCCTAGTTTGTCTAGAATGTCTTCGATGTTGGGAAGTGGATATTTGTCTGGTATTGTTTTGTCATTGAGTTTACGGTAGTCAATTACGAGCCTCATTTTTGTTAGACCAGAAGCGTCTTGTTTTTTTGGAACAAGAAGGACGGGACTTGACCATGGTGAGTAGCTAGGTCGGATAATGTTTTGATTGAGGAGTTTGGATATTTCATTTTGAACACCTATTTTATTGGCGTGTGGAATACGATAAGGTTTTTGATATATTGGAGATTCGTCGCTTGTTCTTATTTGATGTTTGACATTATTAGTGAAAGTGAGAGGACTATTACCGGTATAAAACACATCCTTGAATTTGGTGCATAATTGTGTTATCATTTGTTTTTCATGAGATTGCAGGTGTTGTGTTCGGATGAGTTGTGCTATATTAATGTCATAAGAAGCGTGCCTCTTATTTGACATGTGTATGCTGTAATTGTGTTGCAGTGGGATTGATTTCAAACGTGATGTTAATTGTACAAGATACGGAGTATTCCCATGATTAGTGAATTCAACTGTCGCCAAACCATTCTCAACAGATGTTAACATAGGCGTTGTTTTCATAGTGCCATTGTATTGACTATCTATAAATATGTCTCCGTTTTCATGTTCTACAGGAATTTTTACAACTTTTGAACTATTGGCTTGAACAACCGTTTCGAAAATAATTTGTTGCCTTTGTTTTTGAAAATGAATTATTGTTTCTGAATTGGTTGTTTTTAGAATATTTTTATCGTAATCAATTTGAGCATTAAGGTCACGCAGGGGTTGTGTACCAATTATTGCATCAAACTTGTTGAATTTTGGTATTATTAAAAAATTTATATTAGTGTTTGGTGAATTGAATTCAGGAAAACAGGGTACCGTTATTTGACCTTTGGCTGTTATTTTTCCTCCTGCTGTATCAATTGTGTTATTTCGGAAAAAAGATTGTGCAGCCTTTTCTGTTATATATGAGGTAGATGCACCTGAATCTATTAGAATTTTTAAAGGGGGTTCATTTATTAATATATAAGGAAGCGAATGGGGATCGTGAGAGTTTTTTGAGTTGGTCTGTATAAAATTTAATCTAGTTGTAGGAAGTTCAACAAATTGGCACTGTTGTTCACTTCCGTTGTTTTGTCTAAAAAAATCAATTTGAGTATAGTCAGCGTTTGTAAATGAATCGTTATTGTCTATTGTTTCAAAGTTTGGTTCAAAATTTTCGTGAATGTTTTCAGATTCAATCTCACTGTTAAGAATAGAATAGAGTTCATCGTGTATCATTGCTTTCAATGTTCGCATAGTTGGTGTTTTAGGATATTGATATGAAATTTGAGTCGACATAGGTGTGGGGTTTGCTCTATATATAGGGGGCGGATGTTTTGGGGCAAATACGTTTGGTTTGTTATTTAGAATTGATACGCCTTGAGGCCTAATTTGATTTTGAAATTTTTCATAATTTTGTTTTGGTTGCCTAAAATGTTGAGGGTTCTGATTTTGTGTAGGTTGAAACGTGTTTGGAAGCTTAGTGTAATTAATTCTTGAAAATTTTGGTGGATATTCGCCTATTGCTCTACTTTCCTCAATTATGAGAGTTTTTGCTTCAGCCATTGTTGTTGGTCGTCTGAATCTTAGCATAGTGCCCATAGGCTCTAAGGTATACATTATTAGGTTATGTAAAGCTGTTTCAAGAGCAGATTTGTTTTTAAAAGCTTGTTCCTCATTGACGGCAATTTTTGAACTATAAATACTAACTAATGCGACAAGATTTTCGTAATATTTTATGTATTTTTCTGTGTGTTTGGGACGTAATTGTTGAATTTCCGCTTTAAGTTGTAGTTCGGTTCGAGGGTCAGAAAATGTTTCTTGTAAAATTTTTTTAATGGAGATCCAGTCGTTTGCTAAATGTGCACGAATAGAATGTTTGGCATCTCCGTGTATTTTTGATAATATGCCATATAATAACTGTACGTTATTGTAAATTTCATCGGGTGTATTTTGCCCGGTGGCAGGTCTAGGAATTGCATGTTTTGCGACAATATAATCGATTAAATTTATGAATTCGTTGAGATCATCAGCGTTGGATCCATCTATTGATGGAACGAATTGGAAAGTGTCTTTACTAATTTGTGTGATTGACATTTTGATTTAGTTGATGGATAGGTTTTCAATTGTAAGGATTGAAGCTATATTATTTTCTGTGTCCAAGGTGGAAGTTAGGCCAGGATCGTCTTTTGCTGTTTAGCATTATTTCTGATTCTAATTCGTAGTTTTCTGAACTAATTAGTGATTTTATTGTCTGACAGACATGAAAACCAAAGACAAATCTTATAATCTAACTTACATTAAAATAATTGTAGTCTTCATGCTTCAATAAAATGTTTGTGAATGTTGATTTTGAAGGTGAGCTAGGTTTGTTGGCTGCTTGGCTTTCTTCTTTTTTGATTCTAGCTGCACGAGAGGGCTTACCGGCCTCTTTGGAACAGCAGTTTTTCTTTGTTTTTTTAAAGATGATACAATATGTAGTATATTTATTTTAAATTAAATACGATATTTGCTGTATTTTATTTTACGATAGATATATTTATTATCTATTATAATATTCAATTTTTTGTTTAATGAGTGTAGGTTGCAACTTGAAGATTACTTTTTAAAAAAATTTTCACTTGTTTTTAAAAAGTTGTCTTGATAGCTTTTTATTATTAACAATTTTTGCTTGATTAATAATTTTGCTTCTTCAAGCCGAAAGACTGCGCCAGTTATATGCACGTGGTTTCGAGTAGTTTTAAATAATTAAACACTTTTTAATTGATTTCAAAAATCTTTATTTTTATTAGTTGAACATAGATAATAATCTTGATCTTAGCTCACTGATTACCATCTGTTCCCTCACAGGCAGAAGTCAGTCCTCTTTATCACATTAACATGCTTGCCACTGTGACCACTTTCCCATGGGAAGTCATGAGGTTGCAAAAAGATAGTCACGTATGTAAGAATGCTTAATATGAGGATCCCACATAATATATATGGTGGATCATAGGATGGTTACGTAACTCGGGCTGCCTACGTTGTAGGCGATTAAAATATCGAAGACATCGCTCTAGCTCATGTATTGCAGATTGCATACCTACCTGGGGTTATCTTTTGCAATAAACTATAATATACCATTCAAACGCATCAGTAAAAAAATAACCCCGTTGCAACGTCTCGACGAACTCTTGTCGTAGGATGGGGCGGAAGAGGGGGCGGTGGGGTATGGGGGCTATTAACGAAGAACGTCGACAGAGTCGTCGTCGACGACGACCATGCAAATATTGCACAAATTATTAAAAAGTGGTGGGGGTAAAAATGGGTGATTCTGCGACCTGAAACGTCATCAAATCGGTTGATCCAGGACATACCTATACCTCTCTACTGCAACCACATCAGAAATGCCTATCGGCACCTATATCTGAAATGCCTTTCGGCATTTATATCTGAAATGCCTATCGACACCTATATTTGAAATGCCTATCGGCACCTATATTTTAAAAGCCTATCGGCAACTATATCTGAAATGCCTATCGGCACCTATATCTGAAATGCCTATCGGCACCTATTTTGAAATGCCTATCGGAAACTACATCTGAAATGCCTATCAGCACCTATATTTGAAATGCCTATCGGCAACCATATCTGAAATGCCAATCGACACCTATATTTGAAATACCTATCGGCTTCTAAATCTGAAATGCCTATCCGCACCTATTTTAAAAATGCCAATCGGCAACTATATCTGAAATGCCTATCGGCAACAATTTTTGAAATGCCTATCGGAAACTACATCTGAAATGCCTATCAGCACCTATATTTGAAATGCCTATCGGCAACCATATCTGAAATGCCTATAGACACCTATATTTGAAATACCTATCGGCTTCTATATCTGAAATGCCTATCGGCACATTTTTTTAAAATGCCAATCGGCAACTATATCTGAAATGCCTATCGGCATCAATTTTTGAAATGCCTATCGGAAACTACATCTAAAATGCCTATCAGCACCTATATTTGAAATGCCTATCGGCAACCATATCCGGAATGCCTATCGGCACCTATATTTGAAATGCCTATCGGCTTCTATATTTGAAATGCCTATCGGCACCTATTTTTTAAATGTAAATCGGCAACTATATCTGAAATGCCTATCGGCACCTATATCTGAAATGCCCATCGGCACCTATTTTTGAATTGCCTATCGGAAACTACATCTGAAATGCCTATCAGCACCTATATTTGAAATGCCTATCGGCAACCATATCTGAAAAGCCTATCGGCTTCTATATCTGAAATGCCTATCGTCACCTATATCTGAAATGCCTATCGGCACCAATTTTTTAAATGCCTAACGGAAACTACATCTGAAATGCCTATCAGCACCTATATTTGAAATGCCTATCGGCAACCATATCTGGAATGCTTATCGGCACCTATATTTGAAATGCCTATCGACTTCTATATTTGAAATGCCTATCGGCACCTATTTTTAAAATGGCAATCGGCAACTATATCTGAAATCCGTATCGGCACCTATATCTAAAATGCCTATCGGCACCTATTTTTGAAATGCCTATCGGAAACTACATCTGAAATGCCTATCAGCACCTATATTTGAAATGCCTATCGGCAACCATATCTGGGATGCTTATCGGCACCTATATTTGAAATGCCTATCGGCTTCTATATCTGAAATGCCTATCGGCACCTATTTTTAAAATGCCAATCGGCAACTATATCTGAAATGTCTATCGGCACCTATATCTGAAATGCCTTTCGGCACCTATTTTTAAAATGCCTATCGGAAACTACATCTGAAATGCCTATCAGCACCTATATTTGAAATGCCTTTCGGCAACCATATCTGGAATGCCTATCGGCACCTATATTTAAATGCCTATCGGCTTCTATATCTGAAATGCCTATCGGCACCTATTTTTAAAATGCCAATCGGCAACTATATCTGAAATGCCTATCGGCACCTATATCTGAAATGCCTATCGGCACCTATTTTTGAAATGCCTATCGGAAACTACATCTGAAATGCCATTCAGCACCAATATTTGTAATGCCCATCGGCAACCATATCTGGAATGCCAATCGGCGCCTATATTTGAAATGCCTATCGGCTTCTATATCTGAAATGCCTATCGGCACCTATTTTTAAAATGCCAATCGGCAACTATATCTGAAATGCCTATCGGCACCAATATCTGAAATGCCTATCGGCACCTATTTTTGAAATGCCTATCGGAAACTACATCTGAAATGCCATTCAGCACCAATATTTGAAATGCCCATCGGCAACCATATCTGGAATGCCTATCGGCACCTATATTTGAAATGCCTATCGGCTTCTATATCTGAAATGCCTATCGGCACCTATTTTTAAAATGCCAATCGGCAACTATATCTGAAATGCCTATCGGCACCTATATCTGAAATGCCTATCGGCACCTATTTTTGAAATGCCTATCGGAAACTACATCTGAAATGCCTATCAGCACCTTTATTTGAAATGCTTATCGGCAACCATATCTGAAATAGCTATCGACACCTATATTTGAAATCCCTATCGGCTCCTATATCTGAAATGCCTATCGGCACCTATTTTTAAAATGCCAATCGGCAACTATATCTGAAATGCCAATCGGCACCTATATCTGAAATGCCTATCGGCACCTATTTTTGAAATGCCTATCGGAAACTACATCTGAAATGCCTATCAGCACCTATATTTGAAATGCCTATCGGCAACCATATCTGGAATGCCTATCGGCGCCGATATTTGAAATGCCTATCGGCTTCTATATCTAAAATGCCTATCGGCACCTATTTTTAAAATGCCAATCGGCAACTATATCTGAAGTGCCTATCGGCACCTATATCTCAAATGCCTATCGACACCTATTTTTGAAATGCCTATCGGAAACTACATCTAAAATGCCTATCGGCACCTATTTTTAAAATGCCAATCGGAAAGTATATCTGAAATGCCTATCGGCACCTATAATTGAAATGCCTATCGGAACCTATTTTTGAAATGCCTATCGGAAACAACATCTGAAATGACTATCAGCACCTATATTTGAAATGCCTATCGGCAACCATATCTGAAATGCCTATCCACACCTGTATTTGAAATACCTATCGGCTTCTATATCTAAAATGCCTATCGGCACCTATTTTTAAAATGCCATCGGCAACTATATCTGAAATGCCTATCGGCACCTATATCTGAAATGCCTATCGGCACCAACTTTTGAAATGCCTATCGGAAACTCCATCTGAAATGCCTATCAGCACCTATATTTGAAATGCCTATCGGCAACCATATCTGGAATGCCTATCGGCACCTATATTTGAAATGCCTATCGGGTTCTATATCTGAAATGCCTATCGACACCTATTTTTAAAATGCCAATTGGCAACTATATCTGAAATGCCTATCGGCACCTATATCTGAAATGCCTATCGGTACCTATTTTTGAAATGCCTATCGAAAACTACATCTGAAATGATTATCAGCACTTATATTTGAAATGCCTATCGGCAACCATATCTGGAATGCCTATCGGCACCTATATTTGAAATGCCTATCGGCTTCTATATCTGAAATGCCTATCGACACCTATTTTTAAAATACCAATCGGCAACTATATCTGAAATGCCTATCGGCACCTATAGCTGAAATGCCTATCGGCATATATTTTTGAAATGCCTTTCGGAAACTACATCTGAAATGCCTATCTGCTCCTATATTTGAAATGCCTATCGGCAACCATATCTGAAATGCCTATCGACACATATATTTGAAATACCTATCGGCTTCTATATCTGAAATGCCTATCGGCACCTGTTTTTAAAATGCCAGTCGGCAACTATATCTGAAATGCCTATCGGCACCTATATCCGAAATGCCTATCGGCATCAATTTTTGAAATGCCTATCGGAAACTACATCTGAAATGCCTATCAGCACCTTTATTTGAAATGCCTATCGGAAACTACATCTGAAATGCCTATCAGCACCTATATTTGAAATGCCTATCGGCAACCATATCTGGAATGCCTATCGGCACCTATATTTGAAATGCCTATCGGCTTCTATATCTGAAATGCCTATCGGCACCTGTTTTTAAAATGCCAATCGGCAACTATATCTGAAATGCCTATCGGCACCTATATCTGAAATGCCTATCGGCACCTATTTTTGAAATGCCTATCGGAAACTACATCTGAAATGCCTATCAGTACCTATATTTGAAATGCCTATCGGCAACCATATCTGGAATGCCTATCGGCACCTATATTTGAAATGCCTATCGGCTTCTATATCTTAAATGCCTATCGGCACCTATTTTTAAAATGCCAATCGGCAACTATATCTGAAATGCCTATCGGCACCTATATCTGAAATGCCTATCGGCACCTATTTTTGTAATGCCTATCGGAAACTACATCTGAAATGCCTATCAGCACCTATATTTGAAATGCCTATCGGCAACCATATCTGGAATGCCTATCGGCACCTATATTTGAAATGCCTATCGGCTTCTATATCTGAAATGCCTTTCGGCACCTATTTTTAAAATGCCAATCGGCAACTATATCTGAAGTGCCTATCGGCACCTATATCTGAAATGCCTATCGGCACCTATTTTTGAAATGCCTATCGAAAACTACATCTGAAATGCCTATCAGCACCTATATTTGAAAAGCCTATCGGCAACCACATCAGAAATGCCTATCGGCACCTATATCTGAAATGCCTTTCGGCATTTATATCTGAAATGCTGGTCGACACCTATATTTGAAATGCCTATCGGCACATATATTTTAATTGCCTATCGGCAACTATATCTGATATGCCTATCGGCACCTATATCTGAAATGCCTATCGGCACCTATTTTTGAAATGCCTATCGGAAACTACATCTAAAATGCCTATCGGCACCTATTTTTAAAATGCCAATCGGTAAGTATATCTGAAATGCCTATCGGCACCTATATCTGAAATGCCTATCGGAACCTATTTTTGAAATGCCTATCAGAAACTACATCTGAAATGACTATCAGCACCTATATTTGAAATGCCTAATGGCAACCATATCTGAAATGCCTATCCACACCTATATTTGAAATACCTATCGGCTTCTATATCTGAAATGCCTATCGGCACCTATTTTTATAAATGCCAATCGGCAACTATATCTGAAATGCCTATCGGCACCTATATCTGAAATGCCTATCGGTCCCTATTTTTGAAATGCCTATCGGAAACTACATCTAAAATGATTATCAGCGCTTATATTTGATATGCCTATCGGCAACCATATCTGGAATGCCTATCGGCAACTATATTTGAAATGCCTATCGGCTTCTATATCTGAAATGCCTATCGGCACCTATTTTTAAAATACCAATCGGCAACTATATCTGAAATGCCTATCGGCACCTATATCTGAAATGCCTATCGGCATATATTTTTGAAATGCCTTTCGGAATCTACATCTGAAATGCCTATCTGCTCCTATATTTTAAATGCCTATCGGCAACCGTATCTGAAATGCCTATCGACACCTATATTTGAAATACCTATCGGCTTCTATATCTGAAATGCCTATCGGCACCTGTTTTTAAAATTCCAATCGGCAACTATATCTGAAATGTCTATCGGCATCTATATCCGAAATGCCTATCGGCATCAATTTTTGAAATGCATATCGGAAACTACATCTAAAATGCCTATCAGCACCTATATTTGATATGCCTATCGGCAACCATATCTGGAATGCCTATCGGCACCTATATTTGAAATGCCTATCGGCTTCTATATCTGAAATGCCTATCGGCACCTATTTTTAAAATGCCAATCGGCAACTATATCTGAAATGCCTATCGGCACCTATATCTGAAATGCCTATCGGCACCTATTTTTGAAATGCCTATCGGAAACTACATCTGAAATGCCTATCAGCACCTATATTTGAAATGCTTATCGGCAACCATATCTGAAATGCCTATCGACACCTATATTTGAAATCCCTATCGGCTTCTATATCTGAAATGCCTATCGGCACCTATTTTTAAAATGCCAATCGGCAACTATATCTGAAATGCCTATCGGCACCTATATCTGAAATGCCTATCGGCGCCTATATTTGAAATGCCTATCGGCTTCTATATCTGAAATGCCTATCGGCACCTATTATTAAAATGCCAATCGGCATTTATATCTGAAGTGCCTATCGGCACATATATCTGAAATGCCTATCGGCACCTATTTTTAAAATGCCTATCGAAAACTACATCTGAAATGCCTATCAGCACCTATATTTGAAATGCCTATCGGCAACCACATCAGAAATGCCTATCGGCACCTATATCTGAAATGACTTTCGGCATTTATATCTGAAATGCCGATCGACACCTATATTTGAAATGCCTATCGGCACTTTTATTTTAAATGCCTATCGGCAACTATATCTGATAAGCCTATCGGCACCTATATCTGAAATGCCTATCGGCACCTATTTTTGAAATGCCAATCTTTAAGTATATCTGAAATGCCTATCGGCACCTATATCTAAAATGCCTATCGGAACCTATTTTTGAAATGCCTATCGGAAACTACATCTGAAATGACTATCAGCACCTATATTTAAAATGCCTATCGGCAACCATATCTGAAATGCCTATCCACACCTATATTTGAAATACCTATCGGCTTCTATATCTAAAATGCCTATCGGCACCTATTTTTAAAATGCCAATCGGTAAGTATATCTGAAATGCCTATCGGCACTTATATCTAAAATGCCTATCGGAACCTATTTTTGAAATGCCTATCGGAAACTACATCTGATATGACTATCAGCACCTGTATTTGAAATGCCTATCGGCAATCATATCTGAAATGCCTATCCACACCTATATTTGAAATACCTATCGGCTTCTATATCTAAAATGCCTATCGGCACCTATTTTTAAAATGCCAATCGGCAACTACATCTGAAATGCCTATCGGCTTATATATCTGAAATGCCTATCGGCACCTATTTTTAAAATGCCAATCGGCAACTATATCTGAAATGCCAATCGGCACCTATATCTGAAATGCCTATCGACACCTATTTTTAAAATGCCAATTGGCAACTATATTTGAAATGCCTATCGGCAGCTATATCTGAAATGCCTATCGACACCTATTTTTAAAATGCCAATTGGCAACTATATCTGAATTGCCTATCGGCACCTATATCTGAAATGCCTATCGGTACCTATTTTTGAAATGCCTATCGGAAACTACATCTGAAATGATTATCAGCACTTATATTTGAAATGCCTATCGGCAACCATATCTGGAATGCCTATCGGCACCTATATTTGAAATGCCTATCGGCTTCTATATCTGAAATGCCTATCGGCACCTATTTTTAAAATACCAATCGGCAACTATATCTGAAATGCCTATCGGCACCTATATCTGAAATGCCTATCGGCAACTATTTTTGAAATGCCTATCTGAAACTCCATCTGAAATGCCTATCAGCACCTATATTTGAAATGCCTATCGGCAACCATATCTGGAATGCCTATCGGCACCTATATTTGAAATGCCTATCGGCAACCATATCTGGAATGCCTATCGGCACCTATATTTGAAATGCCTATCGGCTTCTATATCTGAAATGCCTATCGACACCTATTTTTAAAATGCCAATCGGCAACTATATCTGAAATGCCTATCGGCACCTATATCTGAAATGCCTATCGGCACCTATTTTTGAAATGCCTATCGGAAACTACATCTGAAATGCCTATCAGCACCTTTATTTGAAACGCTTATCGGCAACCATATCTGAAATAGCTATCGACACCTATATTTGAAATCCCTATCGGCTTCTATATCTGAAATGCCAATCGGCACCTATATCTGAAATGCCTATCGGCACCTATTTTTGAAATGCCTATCGGAAACTACATCTGAAATGCCTATCAGCACCTATATTTGAAATGCCTATCGGCAACCATATCTGGAATGCCTATCGGCGCCTATTTTTAAAATGCCAATCGGCAACTATATCTGAAGTGCCTATCGGCACCTATATCTGAAATGCCTATCGGCACCTATTTTTGAAATGCCTATCGAAAACTACATCTGAAATGCCTATCAGCACCTATATTTGAAATGCCTATCGGCAACCACATCAGAAATGCCTATCGGCACCTATATCCGAAATGCCTTTCGGCATTTATATCTGAAATGACGGTCGACACCTATATTTGAAATGCCTATCGGCACATATATTTTAAATGCCTATCGGCAACTATATCTGATATGCCTATCGGCACCTATATCTGAAATGCCTATCGGCACCTATTTTTGAAATGCCTATCGGAAACTACATCTAAAATGCCTATCGGCACCTATTTTTAAAATGCCAGTCGGAAAGTATATCTGAAATGCCTATCGGCACCTATAATTGAAATGCCTATCGGAACCTATTTTTGAAATGCCTATCGGAAACAACATCTCAAATGACTATCAGCACCTATATTTGAAATGCCTATCGGCAACCATATCTGAAATGCCTATCCACACCTGTATTTGAAATACCTATCGGCTTCTATATCTAAAATGCCTATCGGCACCTATTTTTAAAATACCAATCGGCAACTATATCTGAAATGCCTATCGGCACCTATATCTGAAATGCCTATCAGCACCTATATTTGAAATGCCTATCGGCAACCACATCAGAAATGCCTATCGGCACCTATATCTGAAATGCCTTTCGGCATTTATATCTGAAATGCCGGTCGACACCTATATTTGAAATGCCTATCGGCACATATATTTTAAATGCCTATCGGCAACTATATCTGATATGCCTATCGGCACTTATATCTGAAATGCCTATCGGCACCTATTTTTGAAATGCCTATCGGAAACTACATCTAAAATGCCTATCGGCACCTATTTTTAAAATGCCAATCGGAAAGTATATCTGAAATGCCTATCGGCACCTATAATTGAAATGCCTATCGGAACCTATTTTTGAAATGCCTATCGGAAACAACATCTGAAATGACTATCAGCACCTATATTTGAAATGCCTATCGGCAACCATATCTGAAATGCCTATCCACACCTGTATTTGAAATACCTATCGGCTTCTATATCTAAAATGCCTATCGGCACCTATTTTTAAAATGCCAATCGGCAACTATATCTGAAATGCCTATCGGCACCTATATCTGAAATGCCTTTCGGCACCAACTTTTGAAATGCCTATCGGAAACTCCATCTGAAATGCCTATCAGCACATATATTTGAAATGCCTATCGGCAACCATATCTGGAATGCCTATCGGCACCTATATTTGAAATGCCTATCGGGTTCTATATCTGAAATGCCTATCGACACCTATTTTTAAAATGCCAATTGGCAACTATATCTGAAATGCCTATCGGCACCTATATCTGAAATGCCTATCGGTACCTATTTTTGAAATGCCTATCAGAAACTCCATCTGAAATGCCTATCAGCACCTATATTTGAAATGCCTATCGGCAACCATATCTGGAATGCCTATCGGCACCTATATTTGAAATGCCTATCGGCTTCTATATCTGAAATGCCTATCGGCACCTATTTTTAAAATACCAATCGGCAACTATATCTGAAATGCCTATCGGCACCTATATCTGAAATGCCTATCGGCATATATTTTTGAAATGCCTTTCGAAGACTACATCTGAAATGCCTATCTGCTCCTATATTTGAAATGCCTATCGGCAACTATATCTGAAATGCCTATCGACACCTATATTTGAAATACCTATCGGCTTCTATATCTGAAATGCCTATCGGCACCTGTTTTTAAAATGCCAATCGGCAAATATATCTGAAATGCCTATCGGCACCTATATCCGAAATGCCTATCGGCATCAATTTTTGAAATGCCTATCGGAAACTACATCTAAAATGCCTATTAGCACCTATATTTGAAATGCCTATCGGCAACTATATCTGCAATGCCTATCGGCACATATATTTGAAATGCCTATCGGCTTCTATATCTGAAATGCCTATCGGCACCTATTTTTTAAATGCCAATTGGCAACTATATCTGAAATAACTATCGGCACTTATATCTGAAATGCCTATCGGCACCTATTTTTGAGATGCCTATCGAAAACTACATCTGAAATGCCTATCAGCACCTATATTTGAAATGCCTATCGGAAACTACATCTGAAATGCCTATCAGCACCTATATTTGAAATGCCTATCGGCAACCATATCTGGAATGCCTATCGGCACCTATATTTGAAATGCCTATCGGCTTCTATATCTGAAATGCCTATCGGCACCTATTTTTAAAATGCCAATCGGCAACTATATCTGAAATGCCCATCGGCACCTCTATCTGAAATGCCTATCAACACCTATTTTTGAAATGCCTATCGGAAACTACATCTGAAATGCCTATCAGCACCTATATTTGAAATGCCTATCGGCAACCATATCTAAAATGCCTATCGACACCTATATTTGAAATACCTATCGGCTTCTATATCTGAAATGCCTATCGGTACCTATTTTTAAAATGCCAATCGGTAACTATATCTGAAATGCCTATCGGCACCTATATCTGTAATGCCTATCGGCACCATTTTTTGAAATGCCTATCGGAAACTACATCCGGAATGCCTATCAGCACCTATATTTGAAATGCCTATCGGCAACCATATCTGGAATGCCTATCGTCACCTATATTTGAAATGCCTATCGGCTTCTATATCTGAAATGCCTATCGACACCAATTTTTGAAATGCCTATCGGAAACTACATCTGAAATGCCTATCGGCACCTATATTTGAAATGCCTATCGGCAACCATATCTGGAATGCTCATCGGCACCTACATTTGAAATGCCTATCGGCTTATATATCTGAAATGCCTATCGGCACCTATTTTTAAAATGCCAATCGGCAACTATATCTGAAATGCCTATCGGCACCTATATCTGAAATGCCTATCGGCACCTATTTTTGAAATGCCTATCGGAAACTACATCTGAAATGCCTATCAGCACCTATATTTGAAATGCTTATCGGCAACCATATCTGAAATGCCTATCGACAACTATATTTAAAATCCCTATCGGCTTCTATATCTGAAATGCCTATCGGCACCTATTTTTAAAATGCCAATCGGCAACTATATCTGAAATGCCTATCGGCACCTATATCTGAAATGCCTATCGGCACCAATTTTTGAAATGCCTATCGGAAACTACATCTGAAATGCCTATCAGCACCTATATTTGAAATGCCTATCGGCAACCATATCTGGAATGCTCATCGGCACCTATATTTGAAATGCCTATCGGCTTATATATCTGAAATGCCTATCGGCACCTATTTTTAAAATGCCAATCGGCAACTATATCTGAAATGCCTATCGGCACCTATATCTGAAATGCCAATCGGCACCTATTTTTGAAATGCCTATCGGAAACTACATCTGAAATGCCTATCAGCACCTATATTTAAAATGCCTATCGGCAATCATATCTGAAATGCCTATCGACACTCATATTTGAAATACCTATCGGCTTCTATATCTGAAATGCCTATCGGCACCTATATCTGAAATGCCTATCGGCACCAATTTTTGAAATGCCTATCGGAAACTACATCTGAAATGCCTATCAGCACCTATATTTGAAATGCCTATCGGCAACCATATCTGGAATGCTCATCGGCACCTATATTTGAAATGCCTATCGGCTTATATATCTGAAATGCCTATCGGCACCTATTTTTAAAATGCCAATCGGCAACTATATCTGAAATGCCTATCGGCACCTATATCTGAAATGCCTATCGGCACCTATTTTTGAAATGCTTATCGAAAACTACATCTGAAATGCCTATCAGCACCTATATTTGAAATGCCTATCGGCAACCACATCAGAAATGCCTATCGGCACCTATATCTGAAATGCCTTTCGGCATTTATATCTGAAATGCCGGTCGACACCTATATTTGAAATGCCTATCGGCACTTTTAATTTAAATGCCTATCGGCAACTATATCTGAAATGCCTATCGGTACATATTTTTGAAATGCCTATCGGAAACTACATCTGAAATGATTATCAGCGCTTATATTTGATATGCCTATCGGCAACCATATCTGGAAAGCCTATCGGCAACTATATTTGAAATGCCTATCGGCTTCTATATCTGAAATGCCTATCGGCACCTATTTTTAAAATGCCAATCTGCAACTATATCTGAAATGCCTATCGGCACCTATATCCGAAATGCCCATCGGCATCAATTTTTGAAATGCCTATCGGAAACTACATCTAAAATGCCTATCAGCACCTATATTTGAAATGCCTATCGGCAACCATATCTGGAATGCCTATCGGCACCTATATTTGAAATGCCTATCGGCTTCTATATCTGAAATGCCTATCGGCACCTATTTTTAAAATGCCAATCGGCAACTATATCTGAAATGCCTATCGGTACCTATTTTTGAAATGCCTATCGGAAACTACATCTGAAATGATTATCAGCGCTTATATTTGATATGCCTATCAGCAACCATATCTGGAATGCCTATCGGCAACTATATTTGAAATGCCTATCGGATTCTATATCTGAAATGCCTATCGGCACCTATTTTTAAAATACCAATCGGCAACTATATCTGAAATGCCTATCGGCACCTATATCTGAAATGCCTATCGGCATATATTTTTAAAATGCCTTTCGGAAACTACATCTGAAATGCCTATCAGCACCTATATTTGAAATGCCTATCGGCAACCATATCTGAAATGCCTATCGACACCTATATTTGAAATACCTATCGGCTTCTATATCTGAAATGCCTATCGGCACCTATTTTTAAAATGCCAATCGGTAACTATATCTGAAATGCCTATCGGCACCTATATCTGAAATGCCTATCGGCACCATTTTTTGAAATGTCTATCGGAAACTACATCCGAAATGCCTATCAGCACCTATATTTGAAATGCCTATCGGCAACCATATCTGGAATGCCTATCGGCACCTATATTTGAAATGCTATCGGCTTCTATATCTGAAATGCCTATCGACACCTATTTTTAAAATGCCAATCGGCAACTATATCTGAAATGCCTATCGGCACCTATAACTGAAATGCCTATCGGCACCTATTTTTGAAATGCCTATCGGAAACCACATCTGAAATGCCTATCAGCACCTATATTTGAAATGCTTATCGGCAAACATATCTGAAATGTCTATCGACACCTATATTTGAAATCCCTATCGGCTTCTATATCTGAAATGCCTATCGGCTCCTATTTTTAAAATGCCAATCGGCAACTATATCTGAAATGCCTATCGGCACCTATATCTGAAATGCCTATCGGCACCTATTTTTGAAATGCCTATCGGAAACTACATCTGAAATGCCTATCAGCACCTATATTTGAAATGCCTATCGGCAACCATATCTGGAATGCCTATCGGCACCTATATTTGAAATGCTATCGGCTTCTATAGCTGAAATGCCTATCGACACCTATATTTAAAATGCCAATCGGCAACTATATCTGAAATGCCTATCGGCACCTATATCTGAAATGCCTATCGGCACCTATTTTTGAAATGCCTATCGGAAACTACATTTGAAATGCCTATCAGCACCTATATTTGAAATGCTTATCGGCAACCATATCTGAAATGCCTATCGACACCTATATTTGAAATCCCTATCGGCTTCTATATCTGAAATGCCTATCGGCACCTATTTTTAAAATGCCAATCGGCAACTATATCTGAAATGCCTATCGGCACCTATATCTGAAATGCCTATCGGCACCTATTTTTGAAATGCCTATCGGAAACTACATCTGAAATGCTTATCAGCACCTATATTTGAAATGCCTATCGGCAACCATATCTGGAATGCCTATCGGCGCCTATATTTGAAATGCCTATCGGCTTCTATATCTGAAATGCCTATCGGCACCAATTTTTAAAATGCCAATCGGCATTTATATCTGAAGTGCCTATCGGCACCTATATCTGAAATGCCTATCAGCACCTATATTTGAAATGCCTATCGGCAACCACATCAAAAATGCCTATCGGCACCTATATCTGAAATGCCTTTCGGCATTTATATCTGAAATGCCGATCGACACCTATATTTGAAATGCCTATCGGCACTTTTATTTTAAATTCCTATCGGCAACTATATCTGATAAGCCTATCGGCACCTATATCTGAAATGCCTATCGGCACCTATTTTTGAAATGCCAATCTTTAAGTATATCTGAAGTGCCTATCGGCACCTATATCTAAAATGCCTATCGGAACCTGTTTTTGAAATGCCTATCGGAAACTACATCTGAAATGACTATCAGCACCTATATTTGAAATGTCTATCGGCAACCATATCTAAAATGCCTATTTACACCTATATTTGAAATACCTATCGGCTTCTATATCTAAAATGCCTATCGGCACCTATTTTTAAAATGCCAATCGGCAACTACATCTGAAATGCCTATCGGCTTATATATCTGAAATGCCTATCGGCACCTATTTTTAAAATGCCAATCGGCAACTATATCTGAAATGCCAATCGGCACCTATTTTTGAAATGCCTATCGGAAACTACATCTGAAATGCCTATCAGCACCTATATTTGAAATGCCTATCGGCAACCATATCTGAAGTGCCTATCGACACCTATATTTGAAATCCCTATCGGCTTCTATATCTGAAATGCCTATCGGCACCTATTTTTAAAATGCCAATTGGCAACTATATCTGAAATGCCTATCGGCACCTATTTTTAAAATGCCAATTGGCAACTATATCTGAAATGCCTATCGGCACCTATATCTAAAATGACTATCGGAACCAATTTTTGAAATGCCTATCGGAAACTACATCTGAAATGACTATCAGCACCTATATTTGAAATGCCTATCGGCAACCATATCTGAAATGCCTATCCACACCTATATTTGAAATACCTATCGGCTTCTGTATCTAAAATGCCTATCGGCACCTATTTTTAAAATGCCAATCGGTAAGTATATCTGAAATGCCTATCGGCACCTATATCTAAAATGCCTATCGGAACCTATTTTTGAAATGCCTATCGGAAACTACATCTGAAATGACTATCAGCACCTATATTTGAAATGCCTATCGGCAACCATATCTGAAATGCCTATCCACACCTGTATTTGAAATACCTATCGGCTTCTATATCTAAAATGCCTATCGGCACCTATTTTTAAAATGCCTATCGGCAACTATATCTGAAATGCCTATCGGCACCTATATCTGAAATGCCTATCGGCACCAACTTTTGAAATGCCTATCGGAAACTCCATCTGAAATGCCTATCAGCACCTATATTTGAAATGCCTATCGGCAACCATATCTGGAATGCCTATCGGCACCTATATTTGAAATGCCTATCGGGTTCTATATCTGAAATGCCTATCGACACCTATTTTTAAAATGCCAATTGGCAACTATATCTGAAATGCCTATCGGCACCTATATCTGAAATGCCTATCGGTACCTATTTTTGAAATGCCTATCGAAAACTACATCTGAAATGATTATCAGCACTTATATTTGAAATGCCTATCGGCAACCATATCTGGAATGCCTATCGGCACCTATATTTGAAATGCCTATCGGCTTCTATATCTGAAATGCCTATCGACACCTATTTTTAAAATACCAATCGGCAACTATATCTGAAATGCCTATCGGCACCTATAGCTGAAATGCCTATCGGCATATATTTTTGAAATGCCTTTCGGAAACTACATCTGAAATGCCTATCTGCTCCTATATTTGAAATGCCTATCGGCAACCATATCTGAAATGCCTATCGACACATATATTTGAAATACCTATCGGCTTCTATATCTGAAATGCCTATCGGCACCTGTTTTTAAAATGCCAGTCGGCAACTATATCTGAAATGCCTATCGGCACCTATATCCGAAATGCCTATCGGCATCAATTTTTGAAATGCCTATCGGAAACTACATCTGAAATGCCTATCAGCACCTTTATTTGAAATGCCTATCGGAAACTACATCTGAAATGCCTATCAGCACCTATATTTGAAATGCCTATCGGCAACCATATCTGGAATGCCTATCGGCACCTATATTTGAAATGCCTATCGGCTTCTATATCTGAAATGCCTATCGGCACCTGTTTTTAAAATGCCAATCGGCAACTATATCTGAAATGCCTATCGGCACCTATATCTGAAATGCCTATCGGCACCTATTTTTGAAATGCCTATCGGAAACTACATCTGAAATGCCTATCAGTACCTATATTTGAAATGCCTATCGGCAACCATATCTGGAATGCCTATCGGCACCTATATTTGAAATGCCTATCGGCTTCTATATCTTAAATGCCTATCGGCACCTATTTTTAAAATGCCAATCGGCAACTATATCTGAAATGCCTATCGGCACCTATATCTGAAATGCCTATCGGCACCTATTTTTGTAATGCCTATCGGAAACTACATCTGAAATGCCTATCAGCACCTATATTTGAAATGCCTATCGGCAACCATATCTGGAATGCCTATCGGCACCTATATTTGAAATGCCTATCGGCTTCTATATCTGAAATGCCTTTCGGCACCTATTTTTAAAATGCCAATCGGCAACTATATCTGAAGTGCCTATCGGCACCTATATCTGAAATGCCTATCGGCACCTATTTTTGAAATGCCTATCGAAAACTACATCTGAAATGCCTATCAGCACCTATATTTGAAAAGCCTATCGGCAACCACATCAGAAATGCCTATCGGCACCTATATCTGAAATGCCTTTCGGCATTTATATCTGAAATGCTGGTCGACACCTATATTTGAAATGCCTATCGGCACATATATTTTAATTGCCTATCGGCAACTATATCTGATATGCCTATCGGCACCTATATCTGAAATGCCTATCGGCACCTATTTTTGAAATGCCTATCGGAAACTACATCTAAAATGCCTATCGGCACCTATTTTTAAAATGCCAATCGGTAAGTATATCTGAAATGCCTATCGGCACCTATATCTGAAATGCCTATCGGAACCTATTTTTGAAATGCCTATCAGAAACTACATCTGAAATGACTATCAGCACCTATATTTGAAATGCCTAATGGCAACCATATCTGAAATGCCTATCCACACCTATATTTGAAATACCTATCGGCTTCTATATCTGAAATGCCTATCGGCACCTATTTTTATAAATGCCAATCGGCAACTATATCTGAAATGCCTATCGGCACCTATATCTGAAATGCCTATCGGTCCCTATTTTTGAAATGCCTATCGGAAACTACATCTAAAATGATTATCAGCGCTTATATTTGATATGCCTATCGGCAACCATATCTGGAATGCCTATCGGCAACTATATTTGAAATGCCTATCGGCTTCTATATCTGAAATGCCTATCGGCACCTATTTTTAAAATACCAATCGGCAACTATATCTGAAATGCCTATCGGCACCTATATCTGAAATGCCTATCGGCATATATTTTTGAAATGCCTTTCGGAATCTACATCTGAAATGCCTATCTGCTCCTATATTTTAAATGCCTATCGGCAACCGTATCTGAAATGCCTATCGACACCTATATTTGAAATACCTATCGGCTTCTATATCTGAAATGCCTATCGGCACCTGTTTTTAAAATTCCAATCGGCAACTATATCTGAAATGTCTATCGGCATCTATATCCGAAATGCCTATCGGCATCAATTTTTGAAATGCATATCGGAAACTACATCTAAAATGCCTATCAGCACCTATATTTGATATGCCTATCGGCAACCATATCTGGAATGCCTATCGGCACCTATATTTGAAATGCCTATCGGCTTCTATATCTGAAATGCCTATCGGCACCTATTTTTAAAATGCCAATCGGCAACTATATCTGAAATGCCTATCGGCACCTATATCTGAAATGCCTATCGGCACCTATTTTTGAAATGCCTATCGGAAACTACATCTGAAATGCCTATCAGCACCTATATTTGAAATGCTTATCGGCAACCATATCTGAAATGCCTATCGACACCTATATTTGAAATCCCTATCGGCTTCTATATCTGAAATGCCTATCGGCACCTATTTTTAAAATGCCAATCGGCAACTATATCTGAAATGCCTATCGGCACCTATATCTGAAATGCCTATCGGCGCCTATATTTGAAATGCCTATCGGCTTCTATATCTGAAATGCCTATCGGCACCTATTATTAAAATGCCAATCGGCATTTATATCTGAAGTGCCTATCGGCACATATATCTGAAATGCCTATCGGCACCTATTTTTAAAATGCCTATCGAAAACTACATCTGAAATGCCTATCAGCACCTATATTTGAAATGCCTATCGGCAACCACATCAGAAATGCCTATCGGCACCTATATCTGAAATGACTTTCGGCATTTATATCTGAAATGCCGATCGACACCTATATTTGAAATGCCTATCGGCACTTTTATTTTAAATGCCTATCGGCAACTATATCTGATAAGCCTATCGGCACCTATATCTGAAATGCCTATCGGCACCTATTTTTGAAATGCCAATCTTTAAGTATATCTGAAATGCCTATCGGCACCTATATCTAAAATGCCTATCGGAACCTATTTTTGAAATGCCTATCGGAAACTACATCTGAAATGACTATCAGCACCTATATTTAAAATGCCTATCGGCAACCATATCTGAAATGCCTATCCACACCTATATTTGAAATACCTATCGGCTTCTATATCTAAAATGCCTATCGGCACCTATTTTTAAAATGCCAATCGGTAAGTATATCTGAAATGCCTATCGGCACTTATATCTAAAATGCCTATCGGAACCTATTTTTGAAATGCCTATCGGAAACTACATCTGATATGACTATCAGCACCTGTATTTGAAATGCCTATCGGCAATCATATCTGAAATGCCTATCCACACCTATATTTGAAATACCTATCGGCTTCTATATCTAAAATGCCTATCGGCACCTATTTTTAAAATGCCAATCGGCAACTACATCTGAAATGCCTATCGGCTTATATATCTGAAATGCCTATCGGCACCTATTTTTAAAATGCCAATCGGCAACTATATCTGAAATGCCAATCGGCACCTATATCTGAAATGCCTATCGACACCTATTTTTAAAATGCCAATTGGCAACTATATTTGAAATGCCTATCGGCAGCTATATCTGAAATGCCTATCGACACCTATTTTTAAAATGCCAATTGGCAACTATATCTGAATTGCCTATCGGCACCTATATCTGAAATGCCTATCGGTACCTATTTTTGAAATGCCTATCGGAAACTACATCTGAAATGATTATCAGCACTTATATTTGAAATGCCTATCGGCAACCATATCTGGAATGCCTATCGGCACCTATATTTGAAATGCCTATCGGCTTCTATATCTGAAATGCCTATCGGCACCTATTTTTAAAATACCAATCGGCAACTATATCTGAAATGCCTATCGGCACCTATATCTGAAATGCCTATCGGCAACTATTTTTGAAATGCCTATCTGAAACTCCATCTGAAATGCCTATCAGCACCTATATTTGAAATGCCTATCGGCAACCATATCTGGAATGCCTATCGGCACCTATATTTGAAATGCCTATCGGCAACCATATCTGGAATGCCTATCGGCACCTATATTTGAAATGCCTATCGGCTTCTATATCTGAAATGCCTATCGACACCTATTTTTAAAATGCCAATCGGCAACTATATCTGAAATGCCTATCGGCACCTATATCTGAAATGCCTATCGGCACCTATTTTTGAAATGCCTATCGGAAACTACATCTGAAATGCCTATCAGCACCTTTATTTGAAACGCTTATCGGCAACCATATCTGAAATAGCTATCGACACCTATATTTGAAATCCCTATCGGCTTCTATATCTGAAATGCCAATCGGCACCTATATCTGAAATGCCTATCGGCACCTATTTTTGAAATGCCTATCGGAAACTACATCTGAAATGCCTATCAGCACCTATATTTGAAATGCCTATCGGCAACCATATCTGGAATGCCTATCGGCGCCTATTTTTAAAATGCCAATCGGCAACTATATCTGAAGTGCCTATCGGCACCTATATCTGAAATGCCTATCGGCACCTATTTTTGAAATGCCTATCGAAAACTACATCTGAAATGCCTATCAGCACCTATATTTGAAATGCCTATCGGCAACCACATCAGAAATGCCTATCGGCACCTATATCCGAAATGCCTTTCGGCATTTATATCTGAAATGACGGTCGACACCTATATTTGAAATGCCTATCGGCACATATATTTTAAATGCCTATCGGCAACTATATCTGATATGCCTATCGGCACCTATATCTGAAATGCCTATCGGCACCTATTTTTGAAATGCCTATCGGAAACTACATCTAAAATGCCTATCGGCACCTATTTTTAAAATGCCAGTCGGAAAGTATATCTGAAATGCCTATCGGCACCTATAATTGAAATGCCTATCGGAACCTATTTTTGAAATGCCTATCGGAAACAACATCTCAAATGACTATCAGCACCTATATTTGAAATGCCTATCGGCAACCATATCTGAAATGCCTATCCACACCTGTATTTGAAATACCTATCGGCTTCTATATCTAAAATGCCTATCGGCACCTATTTTTAAAATACCAATCGGCAACTATATCTGAAATGCCTATCGGCACCTATATCTGAAATGCCTATCAGCACCTATATTTGAAATGCCTATCGGCAACCACATCAGAAATGCCTATCGGCACCTATATCTGAAATGCCTTTCGGCATTTATATCTGAAATGCCGGTCGACACCTATATTTGAAATGCCTATCGGCACATATATTTTAAATGCCTATCGGCAACTATATCTGATATGCCTATCGGCACTTATATCTGAAATGCCTATCGGCACCTATTTTTGAAATGCCTATCGGAAACTACATCTAAAATGCCTATCGGCACCTATTTTTAAAATGCCAATCGGAAAGTATATCTGAAATGCCTATCGGCACCTATAATTGAAATGCCTATCGGAACCTATTTTTGAAATGCCTATCGGAAACAACATCTGAAATGACTATCAGCACCTATATTTGAAATGCCTATCGGCAACCATATCTGAAATGCCTATCCACACCTGTATTTGAAATACCTATCGGCTTCTATATCTAAAATGCCTATCGGCACCTATTTTTAAAATGCCAATCGGCAACTATATCTGAAATGCCTATCGGCACCTATATCTGAAATGCCTTTCGGCACCAACTTTTGAAATGCCTATCGGAAACTCCATCTGAAATGCCTATCAGCACATATATTTGAAATGCCTATCGGCAACCATATCTGGAATGCCTATCGGCACCTATATTTGAAATGCCTATCGGGTTCTATATCTGAAATGCCTATCGACACCTATTTTTAAAATGCCAATTGGCAACTATATCTGAAATGCCTATCGGCACCTATATCTGAAATGCCTATCGGTACCTATTTTTGAAATGCCTATCAGAAACTCCATCTGAAATGCCTATCAGCACCTATATTTGAAATGCCTATCGGCAACCATATCTGGAATGCCTATCGGCACCTATATTTGAAATGCCTATCGGCTTCTATATCTGAAATGCCTATCGGCACCTATTTTTAAAATACCAATCGGCAACTATATCTGAAATGCCTATCGGCACCTATATCTGAAATGCCTATCGGCATATATTTTTGAAATGCCTTTCGAAGACTACATCTGAAATGCCTATCTGCTCCTATATTTGAAATGCCTATCGGCAACTATATCTGAAATGCCTATCGACACCTATATTTGAAATACCTATCGGCTTCTATATCTGAAATGCCTATCGGCACCTGTTTTTAAAATGCCAATCGGCAAATATATCTGAAATGCCTATCGGCACCTATATCCGAAATGCCTATCGGCATCAATTTTTGAAATGCCTATCGGAAACTACATCTAAAATGCCTATTAGCACCTATATTTGAAATGCCTATCGGCAACTATATCTGCAATGCCTATCGGCACATATATTTGAAATGCCTATCGGCTTCTATATCTGAAATGCCTATCGGCACCTATTTTTTAAATGCCAATTGGCAACTATATCTGAAATAACTATCGGCACTTATATCTGAAATGCCTATCGGCACCTATTTTTGAGATGCCTATCGAAAACTACATCTGAAATGCCTATCAGCACCTATATTTGAAATGCCTATCGGAAACTACATCTGAAATGCCTATCAGCACCTATATTTGAAATGCCTATCGGCAACCATATCTGGAATGCCTATCGGCACCTATATTTGAAATGCCTATCGGCTTCTATATCTGAAATGCCTATCGGCACCTATTTTTAAAATGCCAATCGGCAACTATATCTGAAATGCCCATCGGCACCTCTATCTGAAATGCCTATCAACACCTATTTTTGAAATGCCTATCGGAAACTACATCTGAAATGCCTATCAGCACCTATATTTGAAATGCCTATCGGCAACCATATCTAAAATGCCTATCGACACCTATATTTGAAATACCTATCGGCTTCTATATCTGAAATGCCTATCGGTACCTATTTTTAAAATGCCAATCGGTAACTATATCTGAAATGCCTATCGGCACCTATATCTGTAATGCCTATCGGCACCATTTTTTGAAATGCCTATCGGAAACTACATCCGGAATGCCTATCAGCACCTATATTTGAAATGCCTATCGGCAACCATATCTGGAATGCCTATCGTCACCTATATTTGAAATGCCTATCGGCTTCTATATCTGAAATGCCTATCGACACCAATTTTTGAAATGCCTATCGGAAACTACATCTGAAATGCCTATCGGCACCTATATTTGAAATGCCTATCGGCAACCATATCTGGAATGCTCATCGGCACCTACATTTGAAATGCCTATCGGCTTATATATCTGAAATGCCTATCGGCACCTATTTTTAAAATGCCAATCGGCAACTATATCTGAAATGCCTATCGGCACCTATATCTGAAATGCCTATCGGCACCTATTTTTGAAATGCCTATCGGAAACTACATCTGAAATGCCTATCAGCACCTATATTTGAAATGCTTATCGGCAACCATATCTGAAATGCCTATCGACAACTATATTTAAAATCCCTATCGGCTTCTATATCTGAAATGCCTATCGGCACCTATTTTTAAAATGCCAATCGGCAACTATATCTGAAATGCCTATCGGCACCTATATCTGAAATGCCTATCGGCACCAATTTTTGAAATGCCTATCGGAAACTACATCTGAAATGCCTATCAGCACCTATATTTGAAATGCCTATCGGCAACCATATCTGGAATGCTCATCGGCACCTATATTTGAAATGCCTATCGGCTTATATATCTGAAATGCCTATCGGCACCTATTTTTAAAATGCCAATCGGCAACTATATCTGAAATGCCTATCGGCACCTATATCTGAAATGCCAATCGGCACCTATTTTTGAAATGCCTATCGGAAACTACATCTGAAATGCCTATCAGCACCTATATTTAAAATGCCTATCGGCAATCATATCTGAAATGCCTATCGACACTCATATTTGAAATACCTATCGGCTTCTATATCTGAAATGCCTATCGGCACCTATATCTGAAATGCCTATCGGCACCAATTTTTGAAATGCCTATCGGAAACTACATCTGAAATGCCTATCAGCACCTATATTTGAAATGCCTATCGGCAACCATATCTGGAATGCTCATCGGCACCTATATTTGAAATGCCTATCGGCTTATATATCTGAAATGCCTATCGGCACCTATTTTTAAAATGCCAATCGGCAACTATATCTGAAATGCCTATCGGCACCTATATCTGAAATGCCTATCGGCACCTATTTTTGAAATGCTTATCGAAAACTACATCTGAAATGCCTATCAGCACCTATATTTGAAATGCCTATCGGCAACCACATCAGAAATGCCTATCGGCACCTATATCTGAAATGCCTTTCGGCATTTATATCTGAAATGCCGGTCGACACCTATATTTGAAATGCCTATCGGCACTTTTAATTTAAATGCCTATCGGCAACTATATCTGAAATGCCTATCGGTACATATTTTTGAAATGCCTATCGGAAACTACATCTGAAATGATTATCAGCGCTTATATTTGATATGCCTATCGGCAACCATATCTGGAAAGCCTATCGGCAACTATATTTGAAATGCCTATCGGCTTCTATATCTGAAATGCCTATCGGCACCTATTTTTAAAATGCCAATCTGCAACTATATCTGAAATGCCTATCGGCACCTATATCCGAAATGCCCATCGGCATCAATTTTTGAAATGCCTATCGGAAACTACATCTAAAATGCCTATCAGCACCTATATTTGAAATGCCTATCGGCAACCATATCTGGAATGCCTATCGGCACCTATATTTGAAATGCCTATCGGCTTCTATATCTGAAATGCCTATCGGCACCTATTTTTAAAATGCCAATCGGCAACTATATCTGAAATGCCTATCGGTACCTATTTTTGAAATGCCTATCGGAAACTACATCTGAAATGATTATCAGCGCTTATATTTGATATGCCTATCAGCAACCATATCTGGAATGCCTATCGGCAACTATATTTGAAATGCCTATCGGATTCTATATCTGAAATGCCTATCGGCACCTATTTTTAAAATACCAATCGGCAACTATATCTGAAATGCCTATCGGCACCTATATCTGAAATGCCTATCGGCATATATTTTTAAAATGCCTTTCGGAAACTACATCTGAAATGCCTATCAGCACCTATATTTGAAATGCCTATCGGCAACCATATCTGAAATGCCTATCGACACCTATATTTGAAATACCTATCGGCTTCTATATCTGAAATGCCTATCGGCACCTATTTTTAAAATGCCAATCGGTAACTATATCTGAAATGCCTATCGGCACCTATATCTGAAATGCCTATCGGCACCATTTTTTGAAATGTCTATCGGAAACTACATCCGAAATGCCTATCAGCACCTATATTTGAAATGCCTATCGGCAACCATATCTGGAATGCCTATCGGCACCTATATTTGAAATGCTATCGGCTTCTATATCTGAAATGCCTATCGACACCTATTTTTAAAATGCCAATCGGCAACTATATCTGAAATGCCTATCGGCACCTATAACTGAAATGCCTATCGGCACCTATTTTTGAAATGCCTATCGGAAACCACATCTGAAATGCCTATCAGCACCTATATTTGAAATGCTTATCGGCAAACATATCTGAAATGTCTATCGACACCTATATTTGAAATCCCTATCGGCTTCTATATCTGAAATGCCTATCGGCTCCTATTTTTAAAATGCCAATCGGCAACTATATCTGAAATGCCTATCGGCACCTATATCTGAAATGCCTATCGGCACCTATTTTTGAAATGCCTATCGGAAACTACATCTGAAATGCCTATCAGCACCTATATTTGAAATGCCTATCGGCAACCATATCTGGAATGCCTATCGGCACCTATATTTGAAATGCTATCGGCTTCTATAGCTGAAATGCCTATCGACACCTATATTTAAAATGCCAATCGGCAACTATATCTGAAATGCCTATCGGCACCTATATCTGAAATGCCTATCGGCACCTATTTTTGAAATGCCTATCGGAAACTACATTTGAAATGCCTATCAGCACCTATATTTGAAATGCTTATCGGCAACCATATCTGAAATGCCTATCGACACCTATATTTGAAATCCCTATCGGCTTCTATATCTGAAATGCCTATCGGCACCTATTTTTAAAATGCCAATCGGCAACTATATCTGAAATGCCTATCGGCACCTATATCTGAAATGCCTATCGGCACCTATTTTTGAAATGCCTATCGGAAACTACATCTGAAATGCTTATCAGCACCTATATTTGAAATGCCTATCGGCAACCATATCTGGAATGCCTATCGGCGCCTATATTTGAAATGCCTATCGGCTTCTATATCTGAAATGCCTATCGGCACCAATTTTTAAAATGCCAATCGGCATTTATATCTGAAGTGCCTATCGGCACCTATATCTGAAATGCCTATCAGCACCTATATTTGAAATGCCTATCGGCAACCACATCAAAAATGCCTATCGGCACCTATATCTGAAATGCCTTTCGGCATTTATATCTGAAATGCCGATCGACACCTATATTTGAAATGCCTATCGGCACTTTTATTTTAAATTCCTATCGGCAACTATATCTGATAAGCCTATCGGCACCTATATCTGAAATGCCTATCGGCACCTATTTTTGAAATGCCAATCTTTAAGTATATCTGAAGTGCCTATCGGCACCTATATCTAAAATGCCTATCGGAACCTGTTTTTGAAATGCCTATCGGAAACTACATCTGAAATGACTATCAGCACCTATATTTGAAATGTCTATCGGCAACCATATCTAAAATGCCTATTTACACCTATATTTGAAATACCTATCGGCTTCTATATCTAAAATGCCTATCGGCACCTATTTTTAAAATGCCAATCGGCAACTACATCTGAAATGCCTATCGGCTTATATATCTGAAATGCCTATCGGCACCTATTTTTAAAATGCCAATCGGCAACTATATCTGAAATGCCAATCGGCACCTATTTTTGAAATGCCTATCGGAAACTACATCTGAAATGCCTATCAGCACCTATATTTGAAATGCCTATCGGCAACCATATCTGAAGTGCCTATCGACACCTATATTTGAAATCCCTATCGGCTTCTATATCTGAAATGCCTATCGGCACCTATTTTTAAAATGCCAATTGGCAACTATATCTGAAATGCCTATCGGCACCTATTTTTAAAATGCCAATTGGCAACTATATCTGAAATGCCTATCGGCACCTATATCTAAAATGACTATCGGAACCAATTTTTGAAATGCCTATCGGAAACTACATCTGAAATGACTATCAGCACCTATATTTGAAATGCCTATCGGCAACCATATCTGAAATGCCTATCCACACCTATATTTGAAATACCTATCGGCTTCTGTATCTAAAATGCCTATCGGCACCTATTTTTAAAATGCCAATCGGTAAGTATATCTGAAATGCCTATCGGCACCTATATCTAAAATGCCTATCGGAACCTATTTTTGAAATGCCTATCGGAAACTACATCTGAAATGACTATCAGCACCTATATTTGAAATGCCTATCGGCAACCATATCTGAAATGCCTATCCACACCTATATTTGAAATACCTATCGGCTTCTATATCTAAAATGCCTATCGGCACCTATTTTTAAAATGCCAATCGGCAACTATATCTGAAATGCCAATCGGCACCTATATTTGAAATGCCAATCGACACCTATTTTTAAAATGCCAATTGACAACTATATCCGAAATGCCTATCGGCACCTATATCTGAAGTGCCTATCGACACCTATTTTTAAAATGCCAATTGGCAACTATATCTGAAATGCCTATCGGCACCTATTTTTTAAATGCCAATCGGCAACTATATCTGAAATGCCAATCGGCACCTATATCTGAAATGCCAATCGACACCTATTTTTAAAATGCCAATTGACAACTATATCCGAAATGCCTTTCGGCACCTATATCTGAAATGCCTATCGACACCTATTTTTAAAATGCCAATTGGCAACTATATCTGAAATGCAATCGGCACCTATATCTGAAATGCCTATCGGTACCTATTTTTGAAATGCCTATCGGAAACTACATCTGAAGTGATTATCAGCACTTATATTTGAAATGCCTATCGGCAACCACATCTGGAATGCCTAACGGCACCTATATTTGAAATGCCTATCGGCAACCATATCTGGAATGCCTAACGGCACCTATATTTGAAATGCCTATCGGCTTCTATATCTGAAATGCCTATCGACACCTATTTTTAAAATGCCAACCGGCAACTATATCTGAAATGCCTATCGGCACCTATATCTGAAATTTCTATCGGCACCTATTTTTGAAATGCCTATCGGAAACTACATCTGAAATGCCTATCAGCATCTTTATTTGAAATGCTTATCGGCAACCATATCTGAAATAGCTATCGACACCTAAATTTGAAATCCCTATCGGCCTCTATATCTGAAATGCCTATCGGCACCTATTTTTAAAATGCCAATCGGCAACTATATCTGAAATGCCAATCAGCACCTATATCTGAAATGCCTATCGGCACCTATTTTTGAAATGCCTATCGGAAACTACATCTGAAATGCCTATCAGCACCTATATTTGAAATGCCTATCGGCAACCATATCTGGAATGCCTATCGGCGCCTATATTTGAAATGCCTATCGGCTTCTATATCTAAAATGCCTATCGGCACCTATTTTTAAAATGCCAATCGGCAACTATATCTGAAGTGCCTATCGGCACCTATATCTCAAATGCCTATCGACACCTATTTTTGAAATGCCTATCGGAAACTACATCTAAAATGCTTATCGGCACCTATTTTTAAAATGCCAATCGGAAAGTATATCTGAAATGCCTATCGGCACCTATAATTGAAATGCCTATCGGAACCTATTTTTGAAATGCCTATCGGAAACAACATCTGAAATGACTATCAGCACTTATATTTGAAATGCCTATCGGCAACTATATCTGAAATGCCTATCCACACCTGTATTTGAAATACCTATCGGCTTCTATATCTAAAATGCCTATCGGCACCTATTTTTAAAATGCCAATCGGCAACTATATCTGAAATGCCTATCGGCACCTATATCTGAAATGCCTATCGGCACCAACTTTTGAAATGCCTATCGGAAACTCCATCTAAAATGCCTATCAGCACCTATATTTGAAATGTCTATCGGCAACCATATTTGGAATGCCTATCGGCACCTATATTTGAAATGCCTATCGGGTTCTATATCTGAAATGCCTATCGACATCTATTTTTAAAATGCCAATTGGCAACTATATCTGAAATGCCTATCGGCACCTATATCTGAAATGCCTATCGGTACCTATTTTTGAAATGCCTATCGAAAACTACATCTGAAATGATTATCAGCACTTATATTTGAAATGCCTATCGGCAACCATATCTGGAATGCCTATCGGCACCTATATTTGAAATGCCTATCGGCTTCTATATCTGAAATGCCTATCGGCACCTATTTTTAAAATACCAATCGGCAACTATATCTGAAATGCCTATCGGCACCTATATCTGAAATGCCTTTCGTTATTTATATCTGAAATGCCGATCGACACCTATATTTGAAATGCCTATCGGCACTTTTATTTTAAATTCCTATCGGCAACTATATCTGATAAGCCTATCGGCACCTATATCTGAAATGCCTATCGGCACCTATATCTGAAATGCCTATCGGCACCTATTTTTGAAATGCCAATCTTTAAGTATATCTGAAGTACCTATCGGCACCTATATCTAAAATGCCTATCGGAACCTATTTTTGAAATGCCTATCGGAAACTACACAAGAAATGACTATTTGCACCTATATTTGAAATGCTTATCGGCAACCATATCTGAAATGCCTATCCACACCTATATTTGAAATACCTATCGGCTTCTATATCTAAAATGCCTATCGGCACCTATTTTTAAAATGCCAATCGGCAACTATATCTGAAATGCCAATCGGCACCTATATCTGAAATGCCTATCGGCACCTATATTTGAAATGCCTATCGGAAACTACATCTGAAATGCCTATCAGCACCTATATTTGAAATGCCTATCGGCAACCATATCTGAAATGCCTATCGACACCTATATTTGAAATCCGTATCGGCTTCTATATCTGAAATGCCTATCGACACCTATTTTTAAAATGCCAATTGGCAACTATATCTGAAATGCCTATCGGCACCTATATCTAAAATGCCTATCGGAACCAATTTTTGAAATGCCTATCGGAAACTTAATCTGAAATGACTATCAGCACCTATATTTGAAATGCCTATCGGCAACCATATCTAAAATGCCTATCCACACCTATATTTGAAATACCTATCGGCTTCTATATCTTAAATGCCTATCGGCACCTATTTTTAAAATGCCAATCGGTAAGTATATCTGAAATGCCTATCGGCACCTATATCTAAAATGCCTATCGGAACCTATTTTTGAAATGCCTATCGGAAACTACATCTGAAATGACTATCAGCACCTATATTTGAAATGCCTATCGGCAACCATATCTGAAATGCCTATCCACACCTATATTTGAAATACCTATCGGCTTCTATATCTAAAATGCCTATCGGCACCTATTTTTAAAATGCCAATCGGCAACTACATCTGAAATGCCTATCGGCTTATATATCTGAAATGCCTATCGGCACCTATTTTTAAAATGCCAATCGGCAACTATATCTGAAATGCCAATCGGCACCTATATCTGAAATGTCAATCGACACCTATTTTTAAAATGCCAATTGACAACTATATCTGAAATGCCTATCGGCATCTATATCTGAAATGCCTATCGACACCTATTTTTAAAATACCAATTGGCAACTATATCTGAAATGCCTATCGGCACCTATATCTGAAATGCCTATCGGTACCTATTGTTGAAATGCCTATCGGAAACTACATCTGAAATGATTATCAGCACTTATAATCGAAATGCCTATCGGCAACCATATCTGGAATGCCTATCGGCACCTATATTTGAAATGCCTATCGGCTTCTATATCTGAAATGCCTATCGGCACCTATTTTTAAAATACCAATCGGCAACTATATCTGAAATGCCTATCGGCACCTATATCTGAAATGCCTATCGGCAACTATTTTTAAAATGCCTATCTGAAACTCCATCTGAAATGCCTATCGGCACCTATATTTGAAATGCCTATCGGCAACCATATCTGGAATGCCTATCGGCACCTATATTTGAAATGCCTATCGGCAACCATATCTGGATTGCCTATCGGCACCTATATTTGAAATGCCTATCGGCTTCTATATCTGAAATGCCTATCGACACCTATTTTTAAAATGCCAATCGGCAACTATATCTGAAATGCCTATCGGCACCTATATCTGAAATGCCTATCGGCACCTATTTTTGAAATGCCTATCGGAAACTACATCTGAAATGCCTATCAGCAACTTTATTTGAAATGCTTATCGGCAACCATATCTGAAATAGCTATCGACACCTATATTTGAAATCCCTATCGGCTTAAATATCTGAAATGCCAATCGGCACCTATATCTGAAATGCCTATCGGCACCTATTTTTGAAATGCCTATCGGAAACTACATCTCAAATGCCTATCAGCACCTATATTTGAAATGCCTATCGGCAACCATATCTGGAATGCCTATCGGCGCCTATATTTGAAATGCCTATCGGCTTTTATATCTGAAATGCCTATCGGCGCCTATTTTTAAAATGCCAATCGGCAACTATATCTGAAGTGCCTATCGGCACCTATATCTGAAATTCCTATCGGCACCTATTTTTGAAATGCCTATCGAAAACTACATCTGAAATGCCTATCAGCACCTATATTTGAAATGCCTATCGGCAACCACATCAGAAATGCCTATCGGCACCTATATCTGAAATGCCTTTCGGCATTTATATCTGAAATGCCGGTCGACACCTATATTTGAAATGCCTATCGGCACATATATTTTAAATGCCTATCGGCAACTATATCTGATATGCCTATCGGCACTTATATCTGAAATGCCTATCGGCACCTATTTTTGAAATGCCTATCGGAAACTACATCTAAAATGCCTATCGGCACCTATTTTTAAAATGCCAATCGGAAAGTATATCTGAAATGCCTATCGGCACCTATAATTGAAATGCCTATCGGAACCTATTTTTGAAATGCCTATCGGAAACAACATCTGAAATGACTATCAGCACCTATATTTGAAATGCCTATCGGCAACCATATCTGAAATGCCTATCCACACCTGTATTTGAAATTCCTATCGGCTTCTATATCTAAAATGCCTATCGGCACCTATTTTTAAAATGCCAATCGGCAACTATACCTGAAATGCCTATCGGCACCTATATCTGAAATGCCTTTCGGCACCAACTTTTGAAATGCCTATCGGAAACTCCATCTGAAATGCCTATCAGCACCTATATTTGAAATGCCTATCGGCAACCATATCTGGAATGCCTATCGGCACCTATATTTGAAATGCCTATCGGGTTCTATATCTGAAATGCCTATCGACACCTATTTTTAAAATGCCAATTGGCAACTATATCTGAAATGCCTATCGGCACCTATATCTGAAATGCCTATCGGTACCTATTTTTGAAATGCCTATCGGAAACTCCATCTGAAATGCCTATCAGCACCTATATTTGAAATGCCTATCGGCAACCATATCTGGAATGCCTATCGGCACCTATATTTGAAATGCCTATCGGCTTCTATATCTGAAATGCCTATCGGCACCTATTTTTAAAATACCAATCGGCAACTATATCTGAAATGCCTATCGGCACCTATATCTGAAATGCCTATCGGCATATATTTTTGAAATGCCTTTCGGAAACTACATCTGAAATGCCTATCTGCTCCTATATTTGAAATGCCTATCGGCAACTATATCTGAAATGCCTATCGACACCTATATTTGAAATACCTATCGGCTTCTATATCTCAAATGCCTATCGGCACCTGTTTTTAAAATGCCAATCGGCAACTATATCTGAAATGCCTATCGGCACCTATATCCGAAATGCCTATCGGCATCAATTTTTGAAATGCCTTCCGGAAACTACATCTAAAATGCCTATTAGCACCTATATTTTAAATGCCTATCGGCAACTATATCTGCAATGCCTATCGGCACCTATATTTGAAATGCCTATCGGCTTCTATATCTGAAATGCCTATCGGCACCTATTTTTTAAATGCCAATTGGCAACTATATCTGAAATGACTATCGGCACCTATATCTGAAATGCCTATCGGCACCTATTTTTGAGATGCCTACCGAAAACTACATCTGAAATGCCTATCAGCACCTATATTTGAAATGCCTATCGGAAACTACATCTGAAATGCCTATCAGCACCTATATTTGAAATGCCTATCGGCAACCATATCTGGAATGCCTATCGGCACCTATATTTGAAATGCCTATCGGCTTCTATATCTAAAATGCCTATCGGCACCTATTTTTAAAATGCCAATCGGCAACTATATCTGAAATGCCTATCGGCACCTATATCTGAAATGCCTATCAACACCTATTTTTGAAATGCCTATCGGAAACTACATCTGAAATGCCTATCAGCACCTATATTTGAAATGCCTATCGGCAACCATATCTGAAATGCCTATCGACACCTATATTTGAAATACCTATCGGCTTCTATATCTGAAATGCCTATCGGTACCTATTTTTAAAATGCCAATCGGTAACTATATCTGAAATGCCTATCGGCACCTATATCTGTAATGCCTATCGGCACCATTTTTTGAAATGCCTATCGGAAACTACATCCGGAATGCCTATCAGCACCTATATTTGAAATGCCTATCGGCAACCATATCTGGAATGCCTATCGGCACCTATATTTGAAATGCCTATCGGCTTCTATATCTGAAATGCCTATCGACACCAATTTTTGAAATGCCTATCGGAAACTACATCTGAAATGCCTATCAGCACCTATATTTGAAATGCCTATCGGCAACCACATCTGGAATGCTCATCGGCACCTATAATTGAAATGCCTATCGGTTTATATATCTGAAATGCCTATCGGCACCTATTTTTAAAATGCCAATCGGCAACTATATCTGAAATGCCTATCGGCACCTATATCTGAAATGCCTATCGGCACCTATTTTTGAAATGCCTATCGGAAACTACATCTGAAATGCCTATCAGCACCTATATTTGAAATGCTTATCGGCAACCATATCTGAAATGCCTATCGACACCTATATTTAAAATCCCTATCGGCTTCTATATCTGAAATGCCTATCGGTACCTATTTTTAAAATGCCAATCGGCAACTATATCTGAAATGCCTATCGGCACCTATATCTGAAATGCCTATCGGCACCAATTTTTGAAATGCCTATCGGAAACTACATCTGAAATGCCTATCAGCACCTATATTTGAAATGCCTATCGGCAACCATATCTGGAATGCTCATCGGCACCTATATTTGAAATGCCTATCGGCTTATATATCTGAAATGCCTATCGGCACCTATTTTAAAATGCCAATCGGCAACTATATCTGAAATGCCTATCGGCACCTATATCTGAAATGCCTATCGGCACCTATTTTTGAAATGCCTATCGGAAACTACATCTGAAATGCCTAGCAGCACCTATATTTGAAATGCCTATCGGCAATCATATCTGAAATGCCTATCGACACCTATATTTGAAATACCTATCGGCTTCTATATCTGAAATGCCTATCGGCACCTATTTTTAAAATGCCAATCGGCAACTATATCTGAAATGCCTATCGGCACCTATATTTGAAATGCCTATCGGCACCTATATCTGAAATGCCTATCGGCACCTATTTTTGAAATACTTATCGAAAACTACATCTGAAATGCCTATCAGCACCTATATTTGAAATGCCTATCGGCACCTATATTTGAAATGCCTTTCGGCATTTATATCTGAAATGCCGGTCGACACCTATATTTGAAATGCCTATCGGCACTTTTATTTTAAATGCCTATCGGCAACTATATCTGAAATGCCTATCGGTACATATTTTTGAAATGCCTATCGGTAACTACATCTGAAATGATTATCAGCGCTTATATTTGATATGCCTATCGGCAACCATATCTGGAATGCCTATCGGCAACTATATTTGAAATGCCTATCGGCTTCTATATCTGAAATGCCTATCGGCACCTGTTTTTAAAATGCCAATCGGCAACTATATCTGAAATGCCTATCGGTACATATTTTTGAAATGCCTATCGGAAACTACATCTGAAATGATTATCAGCGCTTATATTTGATATGCCTATCGGCAACCATATCTGGAATGCCTATCGGCAACTATATTTGAAATGCCTATCGGCTTATATATCTGAAATGCCTATCGGCACCTATTTTTAAAATGCCAATCGGCAACTATATCTGAAATGCCTATCGGCTTCTATATCTAAAATGCCTATCGGCACCTATTTTTAAAATGCCAATCGGTAAGTATATCTGAAATGCCTATCAGCACCTATATCTAAAATGCCTATCGGAACCTATTTTTGAAATGCCTATCGGAAACTACATCTGAAATGACTATCAGCACCTATATTTGAAATGCCTATCGGCAACCATATCTGAAATGCCTATCCACACCTATATTTGAAATACCTATCGGCTTCTATATCTAAAATGCCTATCGGCACCTATTTTTAAAATGCCAATCGGCAACTACATCTGAAATGCCTATCGGCTTATATATCTGAAATGCCTATCGGCACCTATTTTTAAAATGCCAATCGGCAACTATATCTGAAATGCCAATCGGCACCTATATCTGAAATGCCAATCGACACCTATTTTTAAAATGCCAATTGACAACTATATCTGAAATGCCTATCGGCACCTATATCTAAAATGCCTATCGACACCTATTTTTAAAATGCCAATTGGCACCTATATCTGAAATGCCTATCGGTACCTATTTTTGAAATGCCTATCGGAAACTACATCTGAAATGATTATCAGCACTTATATTTGAAATGCCTATCGGCAACCATATCTGGAATGCCTATCGGCACCTATATTTGAAATGCCTATCGGCAACCATATCTGGAATGCCTATCGGCACCTATATTTGAAATGCCTATCGGCTTCTATATCTGAAATGCCTATCGACACCTATTTTTAAAATGCCAATCGGCAACTATATCTGAAATGCCTATCGGCACCTATATCTGAAATGCCTATCGGCACCTATTTTTGAAATGCCTATCGGAAACTACATCTGAAATGCCTATCAGCACCTTTATTTGAAATGCTTATCAGCAATAATATCTGAAATAGCTATCGACACCTATATTTGAAATCCCTATCGGCTTCAATATCTGAAATGCCTATCGGCACCTATTTTTAAAATGCCAATCGGCAACTATATCTGAAATGCCAATCGGCACCTATATCTGAAATGCCTATGGACACCTATTTTTAAAATGCCAATTGGCAACTATATTTGAAATGCCTATCGGCACCTATATCTGAAATGCCTATCGACACCTATTTTTAAAATGCCAATTGGCAACTATATCTGAAATGCCTATCGGCACCTATATCTGAAATGCCTATCGGTACCTATTTTTGAAATGCCTATCGGAAACTACATCTGAAATGATTATCAGCACTTATATTTGAAATGCCTATCGGCAACCATATCTGGAATGCCTATCGGCACCTATATTTGAAATGCCTATCGGCTTCTATATCTGAAATGCCTATCGGCACCTATTTTTAAAATACCAATCGGCAATTATATCTGAAATGCCTATCGGCACCTATATCTGAAATGCCTATCGGCAACTATTTTTGAAATGCCTATCTGAAACTCCATCTGAAATGCCTATCAGCACCTATATTTGAAATGCCTATCGGCAACCATATCTGGAATGCCTATCGGCACCTATATTTGAAATGCCTATCGGCAACCATATCTGGAATGCCTATCGGCACCTATATTTGAAATGCCTATCGGCTTCTATATCTGAAATGCCTATCGACACCTATTTTTAAAATGCCAATCGGCAACTATATCTGAAATGCCTATCGGCACCTATAACTGAAATGCCTATCGGCACCTATTTTTGAAATGCCTATCGGAAACTACATCTGAAATGCCTATCAGCACCTTTATTTGAAATGCTTATCGGCAACCATATCTGAAATAGCTATCGACACCTATATTTGAAATCCCTATCGGCTTCTATATCTGAAATGCCAATCGGCACCTATATCTGAAATGCCTATCGGCACCTATTTTTGAAATGCCTATCGGAAACTACATCTGAAATGCCTATCAGCACCTATATTTGAAATGCCTATCGGCAACCATATCTGGAATGCCTATCGGCGCCTATATTTTAAATGCCTATCGGCTTTTATATCTGAAATGCCTATCGGCGCCTATTTTTAAAATGCCAATCGGCAACTATATCTGAAGTGCCTATCGGCACCTATATCTGAAATGCCTATCGGCACCTAGTTTTGAAATGCCTATCGAAAACTACATCTGAAATGCCTATCAGCCCCTATATTTGAAATGCCTATCGGCAACCACATCAGAAATGCCTATCGGCACCTATATCTGAAATGCCTTTCGGCATTTATATCTGAAATGCCGGTCGACACCTATATTTGAAATGCCTATCGGCACATATATTTTAAATGCCTATCGGCAACTATATCTGATATGCCTATCGGCACCTATATCTGAAATGCCTATCGGCACCTGTTTTTGAAATGCCTATCGGAAACTACATCTAAAATGCCTATCGGCACCTATTTTTAAAATGCCAATCGGAAAGTATATCTGAAATACCTATCGGCACCTATAATTGAAATGCCTATCGGAACCTATTTTTGAAATGTCTATCGGAAACAACATCTGAAATGACTATCAGCACCTATATTTGAAATGCCTATCGGCAACCATATCTGAAATGCCTATCCACACCTGTATTTGAAATACCTATCGGCTTCTATATCTAAAATGCCTATCGGCACCTATTTTTAAAATGCCAATCGGCAACTATATCTTGTCGTGGAATCAGAACACGACATATTTATTACCTCTGTAATAAATAAGAACCTCTGGTTCACTTGTCAAGAGCAAGACAATTTAGCTTTAAATGAATAGTGATAATTCAATCATTCCGCGAAACTTGTACGTGTCCGCTACGCGCGAAACAAGTTAGTATTTTGTCGCCCAGCAAAGCCACAACTTGCTCCGTGAATCAAATGTAGACTCGATATCACATAAGTTATTGCAGAGGTTCACGTATCCTGAAATTAATCTTCCCATCGAGGATTTGTTAGATAAGTAAACATTTATTATTAATATATAAGTTTTATTAATAAAATTTAAAAATATAAAAATATTCATTTAGATTAATGCATGTTAATATTTAAGAAAATATATTTCTAAACGCTTATTAGTAAGTAATAGTTAGATATAAATTAATTTTTTTCTCTTCATTCGATTAATTGCTCGAATCTTGATTTACCCTCATCAATTGAGTTTGAGTGTGGCTCAAATCCACGTGACCTTGAACAAAAATTTTATAAGTCTATAAAAAATGGCGTACTGTTCCTTGATATAACTTGATAAATTGAAATTAAATATTAAAACTTTTAATAATCATTTATGATAAAAAACAAGTATAAATTAATTGAAACTAACAATTAACCATAATAATTGGATTCATACCTTTATTATATTCACGAATTACGGCAATCAATCAATTATTATCGTACATTTGGTGCGGCGACTTTTAATGTGTTAATATGTCAGATTGCATTTTTATTGGAAATATTATCCATCGGATAATATAACAAAAACCCACTGAATACAAATTACAATAATCCTAACCGTTATTACGACAAAGTTGAGTTATTTGTAAGATAAGACCGATCTTATAGCTGAGTAACAATTTTCTATAATCTTTATTTGTATTAAATTTCATAATTATTTTGATTTACTTAACTTTTATTTGACGATCTTCTTCTGGACATTGCATTTAAATAATCGTACAATAGACGGTAGTTCCTCGTCGTTTTCCCTACATAATAACAATTTAACGTCTCAATTTCGGTATCATTACTAACTACTAATATAAAAGAATAAAAATAAATTATAATATACTTACGTACTTCGGGTCCTTGCTAACACCTAACTTCCAATCAATCCTGTAGAGATGATTTGACCTTGGACGCCTATCGACTGCATCTTTCTTCGACTTGTTATTTTATGATCACATTATTATTTAAAATATGCTATCACTTTGTATGCTGTGAGGGTTTTTTTTTCAGTTACTCCAATCTTAATTTAGTCATTTGTCGAACTTCTTGTAATCTGATTTTTTTATTATTATTATACGGGATCACATCATTAGTGAACCGTCTGTTTATATTTACATCGTATTGTATTGTTTATAATTGAATTTTCAAATATATATATATATCACCCAATCAAATATTTCGTTAATTTATTTTACAAAATAATTAGCAACGGTCAGTAGTCCTTATAGGAGACTTATCAATTCGTAACCTCTATATATTTTTTATCCGTCAGACGATAAACGCTGATGGTATCTTGTTGTGGCGGATGACTCTTGCTTACCACCCGATTAAAGTATAACATTCAACGATACTTATAATTCCACCACATATATAAATGGCGACCGTGACAGGACATGAGTTGTTTAGGACTCTCTGAGGAATGCTCTTATAAGGAATAGAGTTAATTACTAGTTAAATTATACATTCAAATTGTGTAACGACAAAGAATTTAAAATGTTCAATACACCACCCAGACCAAATTCTCGCAGCTCTAGTATTGGAGAAGATACTAATATAAATACTTATAGAAATGTTTTAGGGCAGACGACGGAAACTTTCGGACGTCTGGATTGTCGAAGACTTTACGAATTAAATGATGATGGGCGCTTGATCCATATTCCAACAGGACAAGGATCCAGGGAGGGTCAGACATACACTGCGGTGGCTGCAGGTACATCGGCGACTCCCACTACCCTCATAAATTCGGAATTTACTACATCATATCAAAATTTAAACCAAAATATGCCAAATAGTACCCGGATTGCGAGTACTCACAATGCTTTCTACCCTACATCTGGAAATCAACATGTTGTGTTCGTAGATAACCTTGGAATGCGAATGACTTCAGGTATCCAGCCTTCGGAACAACACAACCTAACGGGTAACTACCAGACGAGAAGCACGGGTATGAATCAAAATTTTTCTAATGATTACAAATATCTTAATCCAAACATAAATTTGCACAACCCTAACAATCAAAGCGGTCCTAACTGGGAAAACCAAATAAGCAATAATGGCTTTAGTAATAATCACCTAACGAGAAATAGCCAAATTCAAATTCAACTTCCTAAGTTTTCGGGAAAAAGTTCCGAAAATCCGGTTGAATTCATAGAGAAACTAGAAGCATATTTGCATTGTACGCAAATTCCTCCACATTTACAATTGTACCAAATCGAACAGACCTTTGAAGGGCATGCAGCCTTGTGGTTTGATGAATTCAAAAACATGTTTTTGAATTTTGATACGTTTAAACATATTTTTTTGGACGAATTTTGGAACTTCAACCAACAACAAAAGGTTCGATTAGAACTTTATAATAACCGTTACCAACAAACCAAGGGTCAAACTATGTCACAATATCTGTTAGAAAATCACAAAAAATCTAAACAATTTTACCCACCCATGGGGGAAATAGAATTTATTATGATTGTGAAAAAGCAATTCCCGATTCATGTACAACGTGTTTTGTTAACAGTAAATTTACATACATTTCTGGATTTTTATAAAATTCTAAGAGAGCTTGATGAGGTCGAATCTCAACGAAATAGTAACTTTATAAAACCTGTTTCATTCAATGCTGTACAAGAACCTGGAATGACAACTAGCGAGTGTAATACATCTAAATTTAATAAAAATTCGTTCGTAAAATCTCCCATGTCTAATCATACCAACAGTAAATATTCTGCAACTAAATCTTCTCCCCAAGTTCATTTTATTGAAGTTAATGAGGACGAAGAATCGTGTGAAAGTGATCCAAAAAACGGGTTGGATCCCTGTCTCAACGTAATGTTCGGACAGGGGGAAGAATAATTAATAATTATAATTCACTAAAATCATACTCATTAAAAAGAACGGATGTAGGAAGCGATGAAGTGCCATACATCAAAACTAATATTGGTGAATTTGATACCACAGCACTCATTGACACCGGAAGTCAAATTTCAGCTATTTCAAATGAATTTTGGTTATACATTTCGAAAAAATATCAAATACCGTTTATTCCTATCAGGAACTGCCGGGTTGTCAGCGCAGTTGGTCAAAGAAGTTCTGCTATTAAAAAGCAAGCATTTATTAAGTTGACTTGTAACTCAGTCTTTTTCAATGTAAAAGCATTTATTGTAGACGGATTGAAAAGTAATATTATTCTCGGGGCTGATTTCTTGAACGAATATAGTGCTTATATTAACTTTGACAACAGAATTGTGCAATTTTATGTAGACAACCGCTTATACACGGAAGTCAATTTTTGTAATAAAAATAATACGTCCCACAATCTTGACACGGGTGTTCCAAATTCGCTTATAAACGAAGAGGAGCAACACATAAAAACCGATTTCAATAACGAAACCAATATTAAGACTGTAATCAAGTCGGAAAACTCCATAAATTGCCTCACTAGGTCGATGCATGCGTACGAGAGCTCCAATTCCAATCTCGAGGTGTCAGATCCTAGCAAACCTGAGTGTAGGCAATTAGGGTTACGTACCGGTTATGCGAGTATGCAAAACCAAATCGTCGACTGTGAAATACAGCTCGAACGATTTGACTATGGTCCCGGTGTTATCTGGGATTATATTGAAAGACTCAGTTGAAACGTTTTCGAACAACAATGAAGTTCATTCAATAACGAATGAAAACGACAACTTGCAGTCATGTACTACACCATATTCTGGGTATGATTGCCCGATGTTTGAGAAAGGGGGTCACCTCGCCGCTGATCGATCTAGTGAGAATTGTCACGCGAACAAAGAAAAGGTGCAAACTTCCACGTGTGCTGCTCTCTCCGTGGAGTATTCTGATGACGGATATTTGTATCAAGAGATTCTGGGGAAAATAGAACCTTTAAATTTAAATAATGATCAAAAGATTTCATTAAGTAACTTAATTTACCAGAATCGTGACATTTTCAGTGAACAACCGGGCTTAGCTAATTGCTATACCCATGATTTGAAATTATCTGATACTTCGGCGTTCAGGGGTGGTCTATATAAAATCCCGTACAACATTAGAGACGCGGTAAATATAGAAATAAAAAATATGCTTAAACAAGGAATCATTACCAGAAAAAGTACTGCTTATCTTAATCCGATTCATGTTGTTCCCAAAAAAGACGGCGACATTCGTATTGTTTTAGACGCTCGTCAACTCAATAAAAGAATTATACCGGAAACCAACCGCGCCGAGAACCTAGAAATAATTTTACAACGTTTTGAAACGATTAAATACATGTCAGTGTTTGACTTAACAAAAAGCTTCTGGCAAATTGGATTAAATCCAGACCATCAAAAATACACAGGGTTTTTGGTGAATGGCAAATCATATGTCTTTCAAAGAGTGCCCTTTGGCATCTCTACTGCTACTTCTGCACTTGTTTGCTGTCTACATGAAGCACTAGGCGATTTGACACACTCGTTCGCTGTTGTTTATGTTGATGATGTTTTAATAATTTCTAGCGATTATGAACAACATTTGAATCATTTGTCGCAATTATTTGAAAAATTACGTAATGCAAATTTGAAGTTAAATTTTACCAAAAGCGTGCTTTGTTCTGAAAAAGTAAAATTTTTAGGGTACACTCTCACCAATACTGGGATTTTCCCAGATCAAGAAAGAATTATGGCGATACAAAACTTCCCAATACCCAGAAATCGAAAAAATATCCAACAATTTTTGGGACTTTGTAATTTTGATCGACGTTTTATAAATAGGTTTGCAGATGTCGCGAAACCTTTATATGATATGCTTAAGTTGAAGCAGCTCCCCTTTAAATGGTCTGACGATTTAGATCATGCTTTTAATAATTTAAAAAAGGCCTTTACAAAAATCACGTTATTACACCATCCGCAAATTGGTAATAGATATTTCATTCAAACCGATGCGTCACGTTATGCAATCTCGGGTATTTTATTCCAAGTATCTGTAAATTCGGATATAAATACCTTAGCCTTTTACAGTAAAATCTTAAAACCAGCTCAGTTAAACTATTCATCGGTAGAGAAAGAACTTTTAGCTATCGTCGAAGCTGTAGATAAATGGCACACTTATATCTACGGTGAAGAAGTTACTGTATACACCGATTGTCAAGCACTTTCATTCGTTTTAAATAAAAGCAAATTTTATAACAATCGGATTCTAAAATGGGTATTAAAATTACAGGGGTATAATATTAATATAATTTATTGTCCTGGAAAATCCAACCTGGCAGCCGATTGTTTATCGAGGTATTTCCACCACGATGACATTAATGTAACGTCTAATGATAATGAATTTCATATGTTTGGAATAAGAAAATTGTGGCACTTAATCGATTTCGATCAACATAATCATTTTTCTTCTCAGGAGATACTTGTCTCACAGCAGTGTATGTCTGAACCTCAATTGGGCAACGTTACGGTAACAGAGTATAATACTTATAATTTTCTAGCAATGCAATTTTCATACAATGGAGCTTACAGCTGTATCGACCCGTTTAACCATGATAATATTAACTATGTTGATTACGAGAATGATAACAATTTCTGTATTTTTGCCATATTTTCTAAGGATGATGTTAAAGAAATTAATAAATTAATGAAACAAATTAGAACCATGCTAAAAACTGATGAAGCACTAAGTTTAATAATTTATAATAGACAAAAAACCTTGAATAATGACGATTATATTACCGATTCGGAATCTAACTATAAAATAAAAAATCATTACTTATTTAAATATAATACCAAATTAAAGCGTTGGCGTCTGTGCATTCCAACTCAGCTTGAAATGCGCTATATTCATTTTTGGCACATATTTTTGTGTCATCCTGGGGCATCAAAACTTTACTCAGGTATGAGACCTTTCGTCTCAATACAAAACCTTAAGAAGAAAGCAATCGAATGTGTAAATGTATGTTGGCCGTGTTTAACTGCCAAACACCCCATTGCAACCTTGCAGTGTGGTTTTAATTCTGTGATGTCATTCCATAAAAATAATTTGCTATCTATTGATATTTTGGGTCCGTTGGTTCGTGCGACTGGAGGTTCCACTGTAATCTTAGTAATACTAGATGTGTTTACTAAATATGTAACTTTGTATGCTTTACGTAAAGCAACTACAAAATCCATTTTGAATAAACTAACACAAACTTATTTTCCAGAGCATGGCACACCCAAAAGAATTCTATGCGACAACGCTTCAATTTTCCGATCCAAAAAGTTCAGTGAACCTCTATCTGAACTCGGAGTGGAAGTGACATATACTTGTCCATACACCCCTAAAGCGAATCCCGTGGAACGCTACAACCAGCAAGTAGGCGCTCTACTACGTCTATATTGCAACTCCAAGCATACGCTCTGGAGCCGGCTACTGCCAAAGGTGGCATTTGGAATGAACGTCAACATCTACTCATCATTCACCGTTCGAACTGCAACACAACCGCAAACCTGATCTACACATGACCCAGCCGATCGAGTTCCCTCATTCGGACGAAGATCACCTTCACGACAGCGAATCTGTTCGTCAACGACTTCGCAGAAACGCTACTTCCCGACAACAACAACACTTCAACACGAAGCCATCGGTGACGCTATCACCTGGTGATTTGGTCTTCCTTCGCACTCATCCACTGTCATCAGTTAGCTAAAGACGCTCAAAAAAGCTGGATATCCTATATACCGGTCCCTTCAGAATTAAAACAAAAATCAATGATAATGTTTACTTACTGATAGATCCGGACTCTAACTTAGAACTTGGCTACCATCATGTAAATCAATTTAAACTTTTTAAAGGTCATTTACCCTTGAATTATCAAGTCAATATCAAAAAAATTCGTTAATAATTCTTATCAAGAATTTTTTTTTTTTTCTCCTGATCCGGGGATATTGTCGTGGAATCAGAACACGACATATTTATTACCTCTGTAATAAATAAGAACCTCTGGTTCACTTGTCAAGAGCAAGACAATTTAGCTTTAAATGAATAGTGATAATTCAATCATTCCGCGAAACTTGTACGTGTCCGCTACGCGCGAAACAAATTAGTATTTTGTCGCCCAGCAAAGCCACAACTTGCTCCGTGAATCAAATGTAGACTCGGAATCACATAAGTTATTGCAGAGGTTCACGTATCCTGAAATTAATCTTCCCATCGAGGATTTGTTAGATAAGTAAACATTTATTATTAATATATAAGTTTTATTAATAAAATTTTAAAATATAAAAATATTCATTTAGATTAATGCATGTTAATATTTAAGAAAATATATTTCTAAACGCTTATTAGTAAGTAATAGTTAGATATAAATTAATTTTTTTCTCTTCATTCGATTAATTGCTCGAATCTTTATTTACCCTCATCAATTGAGTTTGGGTGTGGCTCAAATCCACGTGACCTTGAACAAAAATTTTATAAATCTATAAAAAATGGCGTACTGTTCCTTGATATAACTTGATAAATTGAAATTAAATATTAAAACTTTTAATAATCATTTATGATAAAAAACAAGTATAAATTAATTGAAACTAACAATTAACCATAATAATTGGATTCATACCTTTATTATATTCACGAATTACGGCAATCAATCAATTATTATCGTACATTTGGTGCGGCGACTTTTAATGTGTTAATATGTCAGATTACATTTTTATTGGAAATATTATCCATCGGATAATATAACAAAAACCCACTGAATACAAATTACAATAATCCTAACCGTTATTACGACAAAGTTGAGTTATTTGTAAGATAAGACCGATCTTATAGCTGAGTAACAATTTTCTATAATCTTTATTTGTATTAAATTTCATAATTATTTTGATTTACTTAACTTTTATTTGACGATCTTCTTCTGGACATTGCATCTAAATAATCGTACAATAGACGGTAGTTCCTCGTCGTTTTCCCTACATAATAACAATTTAACGTCTCAATTTCGGTATCATTACTAACTACTAATATAAAAGAATAAAAATAAATTATAATATACTTACGTTTTTCGGGTCCTTGCTAACACCTAACTTCCAATCAATCCTGTAGAGATGATTTGACCTTGGACGCCTATCGACTGCATCTTTCTTCGACTTGTTATTTTATGATCACATTATTATTTAAAATATGCTATCACTTTGTATGCTGTGAGGGTTTTTTTTTCAGTTACTCCAATCTTAATTTAGTCATTAATCGAACTTCATGTAATCTGATTTTTTTATTATTATTATACGGGATCACATCATTAGTGAACCGTCTGTTTATATTTACATCGTATTGTATTGTTTATAATTGAATTTTCAAATATATATATATATATATATCACCCAATCAAATATTTCGTTAATTTATTTTACAAAATAATTAGCAACGGTCAGTAGTCCTTATAGGAGACCTATCAATTCGTAACCTCTATATATTTTTTATCCGTCAGACGATAAACGCTGATGGTATCTTGTTTTGGCGGATGACTCTTGGTTACCACCCGATTAAAGTATAACATTCAACGATACTTATAATTCCACCACAATCTGAAATGCCTATCGGCACCTATATCTGAAATGCCTATCGGCACCAACTTTTGAAATGCCTATCGGAAACTCCATCTGAAATGCCTATCAGCACCTATAATTGAAATGCCTATCGGCAACCATATCTGGAATGCCTATCGGCACCTATATTTGAAATGCCTATCGGGTTCTATATCTGAAATGCCTATCGACACCTATTTTTAAAATGCCAATTGGCAACTATATCTGAAATGCCTATCGGCACCTATATCTGAAATGCCTATCGGTACCTATTTTTGAAATGCCTATCGGAAACTCCATCTGAAATGCCTATCAGCACCTATATTTGAAATGCCTATCGGCAACCATATCTGGAATGCCTATCGGCACCTATATTTGAAATGCCTATCGGCTTCTATATCTAAAATGCCTATCGGCACCTATTTTTAAAATACCAATCGGCAACTATATCTGAAATGCCTATCGGCACCTATATCTGAAATGCCTATCGGCATATATTTTTGAAATGCCTTTCGGAAACTACATCTGAAATGCCTATCTGCTCCTATATTTGAAATGCCTATCGGCAACTATATCTGAAATGCCTATCGACACCTATATTTGAAATACCTATCGGCTTCTATATCTGAAATGCCTATCGGCACCTGTTTTTAAAATGCCAATCGGCAACTATATCTGAAATGCCTATCGGCACCTATATCCGAAATGCCTATCGGCATCAATTTTTGAAATAACTATCGGAAACTACATCTAAAATGCCTATTAGCACCTATATTTGAAATGCCTATCGGCAATTATATCTGCAATGCCTATCGGCACCTATATTTGAAATGCCTATCGGCTTTTATATCTGAAATGCCTATCGGCACCTATTTTTTAAATGCCAATTGGCAACTATATCTGAAATGACTATCGGCACCTATATCTGAAATGCCTATCGGCACCTATTTTTGAGATGCCTATCGAAAACTACATCTGAAATGCCTATCAGCACCTATATTTGAAATGCCTATCGGAAACTACATCTGAAATGCCTATCAGCACCTATATTTGAAATGCCTATCGGCAACCATATCTGGAATGCCTATCGGCACCTATATTTGAAATGCCTGTCGGCTTCTATATCTGAAATGCCTATCGGCAACTATTTTTAAAATGCCAATCGGCAACTATATCTGAAATGCCCATCGGCACCTATATCTGAAATGCCTATCAACACCTATTTTTGAAATGCCTATCGGAAACTACATCTGAAATGCCTATCAGCACCTATAATATTTGAAATGCCTATCGGCAACCATATCTGAAATGCCTATCGACACCTATATTTGAAATACCTATCGGCTTCTATATCTGAAATGCCTATCGGTACCTATTTTTAAAATGCCAATCGGTAACTATATCTGAAATGCCTATCGGCACCTATATCTGTAATGCCTATCGGCACCATTTTTTGAAATGTCTATCGGAAACTACATCCGGAATGCCTATCAGCACCTATATTTGAAATGCCTATCGGCAACCATATCTGGAATGCCTATCGGCACCTATATTTGAAATGCCTATCGGCTTCTATATCTGAAATGCCTATCGACACCAATTTTTGAAATGCCTATCGGAAACTACATCTGAAATGCCTATCAGCACCTATATTTGAAATGCCTATCGGCAACCATATCTGGAATGCTCATCGGCACCTATAATTGAAATGCCTATCGGTTTATATATCTGAAATGCCTATCGGCACCTATTTTTAAAATGCCAATCGGCAACTATATCTGAAATGCCTATCGGCACCTATATCTGAAATGCCTATCGGCACCTATTTTTGAAATGCCTATCGGAAACTACATCTGAAATGCCTATCAGCACCCATATTTGAAATGCTTATCGGCAACCATATCTGAAATGCCTATCGACACCTATATTTAAAATCCCTATCGGTTTCTATATCTGAAATGCCTATCGGCACCTATTTTTGAAATGCCTATCGGAAACTACATCTGAAATGCCTATCAGCACCTATATTTGAAATGCTTATCGGCAACCATATCTGAAATGCCTATCGACACCTATATTTAAAATCCCTATCGGTTTCTATATCTGAAATGCCTATCGGCACCTATTTTTTAAAATGCCAATCGGCAACTATATCTGAAATGCCTATCGGCACCTATATCTGAAATGCCTATCGGCACCAATTTTTGAAATGCCTATCGGAAACTACATCTGAAATGCCTATCAGCACCTATATTTGAAATGCCTATCAGCAACCATATCTGGAATGCTCATCGGCACCTATATTTGAAATGCCTATCGGCTTATATATCTGAAATGCCTATCGGCACCTATTTTTAAAATGCCAATCGGCAACTATATCTGAAATGCTTATCGGCACCTATATCTGAAATGCCTATCGGCACCTATTTTTGAAATGCCTATCGGAAACTACATCTGAAATGCCTATCAGCACCTATATTTGAAATGCCTATCGGCAATCATATCTGAAATGCCTATCGACACCTATATTTGAAATACCTATCGGCTTCTATATCTGAAATGCCTATCGGCACCTATTTTTAAAATGCCAATCGGCAACTATATCTGAAATGCCTATCGGCACCTATATTTGAAATGCCTATCGGCACCTATATCTGAAATGCCTATCGGCACCTATTTTTGAAATGCTTATCGAAAACTACATCTGAAATGCCTATCAGTACCTATATTTGAAATGCCTATCGGCAACCACATCAGAAATGCCTATCGGCACCTATATCTGAAATGCCTTTCGGCATTTATATCTGAAATGCCGGTCGACACCTATATTTGAAATGCCTATCGGCACTTTTATTTTAAATGCCTATCGGCAACTATATCTGAAATGCCTATCGGTACATATTTTTGAAATGCCTATCGGAAACTACATCTGAAATGATTATCAGCGCTTATATTTGATATGCCTATCGGCAACCATATCTGGAATGCCTATCGGCAACTATATTTGAAATGCCTATCGGCTTCTATATCTGAAATGCCTATCGGCACCTATTTTTAAAATGCCTATCGGCACCTATATCTGAAATGCCTATCCGCATATATTTTTGAAATGCCTTTCGGAAACTACATCTGAAATGCCTATCTGCTCCTATATTTGAAATGCCTATCGGCAACCATATCTGAAATGCCTATCGACACCTTTATTTGAAATACCTATCGGCTTCTATATCTGAAATGCCTATCGGCACCTGTTTTTAAAATGCCAATCGGCAACTATATCTGAAATGCCTATCGGCACCTATATCCGAAATGCCTATCGGCATCAATTTTTGAAATGCCTATCGAAAACTACATCTGAAATGCCTATCAGCACCTATATTTGAAATGCCTATCGGCAACCACATCAGAAATGCCTATCGGCACCTATATCTGAAATGCCTTTCGGCATTTATATCTGAAATGCCGGTCGACACCTATATTTGAAATGCCTTCCGGCACATATATTTTAAATGCCTATCGGCAACTATATCTGATATGCCTATCGGCACCTATATCTGAAATGCCTATCGGCACCTATTTTTGAAATGCCTATCGGAAACTACATCTAAAATGCCTATCGGCACCTATTTTTAAATGCCAATCGGTAAGTATATCTGAAATGCCTATCGGCACCTATATCTGAAATGCCTATCGGAACCTATTTTTGAAATGCCTATCGGAAACTACATCTGAAATGACTATCAGCACCTATATTTAAAATGCCTATCGGCAACCATATCTGAAATGCCTATCCACACCTATATTTGAAATACCTATCGGCTTCTATATCTGAAATGCCTATCGGCACCTATTTTTTAAATGCCAATCGGCAACTATATCTGAAATGCCTATCGGCACCTATATCTGAAATGCCTATCGGTACCTATTTTTAAAATGCCTATCGGAAACTACATCTGAAATGATTATCAGCGCTTATATTTGATAAGCCTATCGGCAACCATATCTGGAATGCCTATCGGCAACTATATTTGAAATGCCTATCGGCTTCTATATCTGAAAGGCCTATCGGCACCTATTTTTAAAATACCAATCGGCAACTATATCTGAAATGCCTATCGGCACCTATATCTGAAATGCCTATCGGCATATATTTTTGAAATGCCTTTCGGAAACTACATCTGAAATGCCTATCTGCTCCTATATTTGAAATGCCTATCGGCAACCATATCTGAAATGCCTATCGACACCTATATTTGAAATACCTATCGGCTTCTATATCTGAAATGCCTATCGGCACCTGTTTTTAAAATGCCAATCGGCAACTATATCTGAAATGCCTATCGGCACCTATATCCGAAATGCCTATCGGCATCAATTTTTGAAATGCCTATCGGAAACTACATCTAAAATGCCTATCAGCACCTATATTTGAAATGCCTATCGGCAACCATATCTGGAATGCCTATCGGGACCTATATTTGAAATGCCTATCGGCTTCTATATCTGAAATGCCTATCGGCACCTATTTTTAAAATGCCAATCGGCAACTATATCTGAAATGCCTATCGGTACCTATTTTTGAAATGCCTATCGGAAACTACATCTGAAATGATTATCAGCGCTTATATTTGATATGCCTATCGGCAACCATATCTGGAATGCCTATCGGCAACTATATTTGAAATGCCTATCGGCTTCTATATCTGAAATGCCTATCGGCACCTATTTTTAAAATACCAATCGGCAACTATATCTGAAATGCCTATCGGCACCTATATCTGAAATGCCTATCGGCATATATTTTTAAAATGCCTTTCGGAAACTACATCTGAAATGCCTATCAGCACCTATATTTGAAATGCCTAATGGCAACCATATCTGAAATGCCTATCGACACCTATATTTGAAATACCTATCGGCTTCTATATCTGAAATGCCTATCGGCACCTATTTTTAAAACGCCAATCGGTAACTATATCTGAAATGCCTATCGGCACCTATATCTGAAATGCCTATCGGCACTATTTTTTTAAATGTCTATCGGAAACTACATCCGGAATGCCTATCAGCACCTATATTTGAAATGCCTATCGGCAACCATATCTGGAATGCCTATCGGCACTTATATTTGAAATGCTATCGGCTTCTATATCTGAAATGCCTATCGACACCTATTTTTAAAATGCCAATCGGCAACTATATCTGAAATGCCTATCGGCTCCTATATCTGAAATGCCTATCGGCACCTATTTTTGAAATGCCTATCGGAAACTACATCTGAAATGCCTATCAGCACCTATATTTGGAATGCTTATCGGCAACCATATCTGAAATGCCTATCGACACCTATATTTGAAATCCCTATCGGCTTCTATATCTGAAATGCCTATCGGCACCTATTTTTAAAATGCCAATCGGCAACTATATCTGCAATGCCTATCGGCACCTATTTTTAAAATGCCAATCGGCAACTATATCTGAAATGCCTATCGGCACCTATATCTGAAATGCCTATCATCACCTATGTTTGAAATGCCTTAAGGAAACTACATCTGAAATGCCTATCAGCACCTATATTTGAAATGTCTATCGGCAACCATATCTGGAATGCCTATCGGCGCCTATGTTTGAAATGCCTATCGGCTTCTATATCTGAAATGCCTATCGGCACCTATTTTAAAATGCCAATCGGCATTTATATCTGAAGTGCCTATCGGCACCTATATCTGAAATGCCTATCGCCACCTATTTTTGAAATGCCTATCGAAAACTACATCTGAAATTCCTATCAGCACCTATATTTGAAATGCCTATCGGCAACCACATCAGAAATGCCTATCGGCACCTATATCTGAAATGCCTTTCGGCATTTATATCTGAAATGCCGATCGACACCTATATTTGAAATGCCTATCGGCACTTTTATTTTAAATTCCTATCGGCAACTATATCTGATAAGCCTATCGGCACCTATATCTGAAATGCCTATCGGCACCTATTTTTGAAATGCCAATCTTTAAGTATATCTGAAGTGCCTATCGGCACCTATATCTAAAATGCCTATCGGAACCTATTTTTGAAATGCCTATCGGAAACTACATCTGAAATGACTATAAGCACCTATATTTGAAATGCTTATCGACAACCATATCTGAAATGCCTATCCACACCTATATTTGAAATACCTATCGGCTTCTATATCTAAAATGCCTATCGGCACCTATTTTTAAAATGCCAATCGGCAACTACATCTGAAATGCCTATCGGCTTATATATCTGAAATGCCTATCGGCACCTATTTTTAAAATGCCAAACGGCAACTATATCTGAAATGCCAATCGGTACCTATATCTGAAATGCCTATCGGCACCTATTTTTGAAATGCCTATCGGAAACTACATCTGAAATGCCTATCAGCACCTATATTTGAAATGCCTATCGGCAACCATATCTGGAATGCTCATCGGCACCTATATTTGAAATGCCTATCGGCTTATATATCTGAAATGCCTATCGGCACCTATTTTTAAAATGCCAATCGGCAACTATATCTGAAATGCCTATCGGCACCTATATCTGAAATGCCTATCGGCACCTATTTTTGAAATGCCTATCGGAAACTACATCTGAAATGCCTATCAGCACCTATATTTGAAATGCCTATCGGCAATCATATCTGAAATGCCTATCGACACCTATATTTGAAATACCTATCGGCTTCTATATCTGAAATGCCTATCGGCACCTATTTTTAAAATGCCAATCGGCAACTATATCTGAAATGCCTATCGGCACCTATATCTGAAATGCCTATCGGCACCAATTTTTGAAATGCCTATCGGAAACTACATCTGAAATTCCTATCAGCACCTATATTTGAAATGCCTATCGGCAACCATACCTGGAATGCCTATCGGCACCTATATTTGAAATGCCTATCGGCTTCTATATCTGAAATGCCTATCGGCACCTATTTTTAAAATGCCAATCGGCAACTATATCAGAAATGCCTATCGGCAACTATATCTGAAATGCCTATCGGCACCTATTTTTGAAATGCCTATCGGAAACTACATCTGAAATGCCTATTAGCACCTATATTTGAAATGCTTATCGGCAACCATATCTGAAATGCCTATCGACACCTATATTTGAAATCCCTATCGGCTTCTATATCTGAAATGCCTATCGGCACCTATTTTTAAAATGCCAATCGGCAAATATATCTGAAATGCCTGTCGGCACCTATATCTGAAATGCCTATCGGCGCCTATATTTGAAATGCCTATCGGCTTCTATATCTGAAATGCCTATCGGCACCTATTTTTAAAAAGCCAATCGGCATTTATATCTTAAGTGCCTATCGGCACCTATATCTGAAATGCCTATCGGCACCTATTTTTAAAATGCCTATCAAAAACTACATCTGAAATGCCTATCAGCACCTATATTTGAAATGCCTATCGGCAACCACATCAGAAATTCCTATCGGCACCTATATCTGAAATGCCTTACGGCATTTATATCTGAAATGCCGATCGACACCTATATTTGAAATGCCTATCGGCACTTTTATTTCAAATGCCTATCGGCAACTATATCTGATAAGCCTATCGGCACCTATATCTGAAATGCCTATCGGCACCTATTTTTGAAATGCCAATCTTTAAGTATATCTGAAATGCCTTTCGGCACCTATATCTAAAATGCCTATCGGAACCTATTTTTGAAATGCCTATCGTAAACTACATCTGAAATGACTATCAGCACCTATATTTAAAATGCCTATCGGCAACCATATCTGAAATGCCTATCCACACCTATATTTGAAATACCTATCGGCTTCTATATCTAAAATGCCTATCGGCACCTATTTTTAAAATGCTAATCGGTAAGAATATCTGAAATGCCTATCGGCACCTATTTTTAAAATGCCAATTGGCAACTATATCTGAAATGCCTATCGGCACCTATATCTGAAATGCCTATCGGTACCTATTTTTGAAATGCCTATCGGAAACTACATCTGAAATGATTATCAGCACTTATATTTGAAATGCCTATCCACACCTATATTTGAAATACCTATCGGCTTCTATATCTAAAATGTTTATCGGCACATATTTTTAAAATGCCAATCGGCAACTACATTTGAAATGCCTATCGGCTTATATATCTGAAATGCCTATCGGCACCTATTTTTAAAATGCCAATCGGCAACTATATCTGAAATGCCAATCGGCACCTATATCTGAAATGCCTATCGGCACCTATTTTTGAAATGCCTATCGGAAACTACATCTGAAATGCCTATCAGCACCTATATTTGAAATGCCTATCGGCAACCATATCTGAAATACCTATCGACACCTATATTTGAAATCCCTATCGGCTTCTATATCTGAAATGCCTATCAGCACCTATTTTTAAAATGCCAATGGGCAACTATATCTGAAATGCCTATCGGCACCTATATCTAAAATGCCTATCGGAACCAATTTTTGAAATGCCTATCGGAAACTACATCTAAAATGACTATCAGCACCTATATTTGAAATGCCTATCGGCAACCATATCTGAAATGCCTATCCACACCTATATTTGAAATACCTATCGGCTTCTATATCTAAAATGCCTATCGGCACCTATTTTTAAAATGCCAATCGGTAAGTATATCTGAAATGCCTATCGGCACCTATATCTAAAATGCCTATCGGAACCTATTTTTGAAATGCCTATCGGAAACTACATCTGAAATGACTATCAGCACCTATATTTGAAATGCCTATCGGCAACCATATCTGAAATGCCTATCCACACCTATATTTCAATACCTATCGGCTTCTATATCTAAAATGCCTATCGGCACCTATTTTTAAAATGCCAATCGGCAACTACATCTGAAATGCCTATCGGCTTATATATCTGAAATGCCTATCGGCACCTATTTTTAAAATGCCAATCGGCAACTATATCTGAAATGCCAATCGGCACCTATATCTGAAATGCCAATCGACACCTATTTTTAAAATGCCAATTGACAACTATATCTGAAATGCCTATCGGCACCTATATCTGAAATGCCTATCGACACCTATTTTTAAAATGCCTAATGGCAACTATATCTGAAATGCCTATCGGCACCTATATCTAAAATGCCTATCGGAACCTATTTTTGAAATGCCTATCGGAAACTACATCTGAAATGACTATCAGCACCTATATTTGAAATGCTTATCGGCAACCATATCTGAAATGCCTATCCACACCTATATTTGAAATACCTATCGGCTTCTATATCTAAAATGCCTATCGGCACCTATTTTTAAAATGCCAATCGGCAACTTCATCTGAAATGCCAATCGGCTTATATATCTGAAATGCCAATCGGCACCTATATCTGAAATGCCTATCGGCACCTATTTTTGAAATGCCTATCGGAAACTACATCTGAAATGCCTATCAGCACCTATATTTGAAATGCCTATCGGCAACCATATCTGGAATGCCTATCGACACCTATATTTGAAATCCCTATCGGCTTCTATATCTGAAATGCCTATCAGCACCTATTTTTAAAATGCCAATTGGCAACTATATCTGAAATGCCTATCGGCACCTATATCTAAAATGCCTATCGGAACCAATTTTTGAAATGCCTATCGGAAACTACATCTAAAATGACTATCAGCACCTATATTTGAAATGCCTATCGGCAACCATATCTGAAATGCCTATCCACACCTATATTTGAAATACCTATCGGCTTCTATATCTAAAATGCCTATCGACACCTATTTTTAAAATGCCAATCGGTAAGTATATCTGAAATGCCTATCGGCACCTATATCTAAAATGCCTATCGGAACCTATTTTTGAAATGCCTATCGGAAACTACATCTGAAATGACTATCAGCACCTATATTTGAAATGCCTATCGGCAACCATATCTGAAATGCCTATCCACACCTATATTTGAAATACCTATCGGCTTCTATATCTAAAATGCCTATCGGCACCTATTTTTAAAATGCCAATAGGCAACTACATCTGAAATGCCTATCGGCTTATATATCTGAAATGCCTATCGGCACCTATTTTTAAAATGCCAATCGGCAACTATATCTGAAATGCCAATCGGCACCTATATCTGAAATGCCAACCGACACCTATTTTTAAAATGCCAATTGACAACTATATCTGAAATGCCTATCGGCACCTATATCTGAAATGCCTATCGACACCTATTTTTAAAATGCCAATTGGCAACTATATCTGAAATGCCTATCGGCACCTATATCTAAAATGCCTATCGGAACCTATTTTTGAAATGCCTATCGGAAACTACATCTGAAATGATTATCAGCACTTATATTTGAAATGCCTATCGGCAACCATATCTGGAATGCCTATCGGCACCTATATTTGAAATGCCTATCGGCAACCATATCTGGAATGCCTATCGGCACCTATATTTGAAATGCCTATCGGCTTCTATATCTAAAATGCCTATCGGCACCTATTTTTAAAATGCCAATCGGCAACTATATCTGAAGTGCCTATCGGCACCTATATCTCAAATGCCTATCGACACCTATTTTTGAAATGCCTATCGGAAACTACATCTAAAATGCCTATCGGCACCTATTTTTAAAATGCCAATCGGAAAGTATATCTGAAATGCCTATCGGCACCTATAATTGAAATGCCTATCGGAACCTATTTGAAATGCCTATCGGAAACAACATCTGAAATGACTATCAGCACCTATATTTGAAATGCCTATCGGCAACCATATCTGAAATGCCTATCCACACCTGTATTTGAAATACCTATCGGCTTCTATATCTAAAATGCCTATCGGCACCTATTTTTAAAATGCCAATCGGCAACTATATCTGAAATGCCTATCGGCACCTATATCTGAAATGCCTATCGGCACCAACTTTTGAAATGCCTATCGGAAACTCCATCTGAAATGCCTATCAGCACCTATATTTGAAATGCCTATCGGCAACCATATCTGGAATGGCGATCGGCACCTATATTTGAAATGCCTATCGGGTTTTATATCTGAAATGCCTATCGACACCTATTTTTAAAATGCCAATTGGCAACTATATCTGAAATGCCTATCGGCACCTATATCTGAAATGCCTATCGGTACCTATTTTTGAAATGCCTATCGAAAACTACATCTGAAATGATTATCAGCACTTATATTTGAAATGCCTATCGGCAACCATATCTGGAATGCCTATCGGCACCTATATTTGAAATGCCTATCGGCTTCTATATCTGAAATGCCTATCGGCACCTATTTTTAAAATACCAATCGGCAACTATATCTGAAATGCCTATCGGCACCTATATCTGAAATGCCTATCGGCATATATTTTTGAAATGCCTTTCGGAAACTACATCTGAAATGCCTATCTGCTCCTATATTTGAAATGCCTATCGACACCTATATTTAAAATACCTATCGGCTTCTATATCTGAAATGCCTATCGGCACTTGTTTTTAAAATGCCAATCGGCAACTATATCTGAAATGCCTATCGGCACCTATATCCGAAATGCCTATCGGCATCAATTTTTGAAATGCCTATCGGAAACTACATCTGAAATGCCTATCAGCACCTATATTTGAAATGCCTATCGAAAACAACATCTGAAATGACTATCAGCACCTATATTTGAAATGCCTATCGGCAACCATATCTGAAATGCCTATCCACACCTGTATTTGAAATACCTATCGGCTTCTATATCTAAAATACCTATCGGCACCTATTTTTAAAATGCCAATCGGCAACTATATCTGAAATGCCTATCGGCACCTATATCTGAAATGCCTATCGGCACCAACTTTTGAAATGCCTATCGGAAACTCCATCTGAAATGCCTATCAGCACCTATATTTGAAATGCCTATCGGCAACCATATCTGGAATGCTCATCGGCACCTATATTTGAAATGCCTATCGGCTTATATATCTGAAATGCCTATCTGCTCCTATATTTGAAATGCCTATCGGCAACCATATCTGAAATGCCTATCGACACCTATATTTGAAATACCTATCGGCTTCTATATCTGAAATGCCTATCGGCACTTGTTTTTAAAATGCCAATCGGCAACTATATCTGAAATGCCTATCGGCACCTATATCCGAAATGCCTATCGGCATCAATTTTTGAAATGCCTATCGGAAACTACATCTGAAATGCCTATCAGCACCTATATTTGAAATGCCTATCGGAAACTACATCTGAAATGCCTATCAGCACCTATATTTGAAATGCCTATCGGCAACCATATCTGGAATGCCTATTGGCACCTATATTTGAAATGCCTATCGGCTTCTATATCTGAAATGCCTATCGGCACCTGTTTTTAAAATGCCAATCGGCAACTATATCTGAAATGCCTATCGGCACCAATATCTGAAATTCCTATCGGCACCTATTTTTGAAATGCCTATCGGAAACTACATCTGAAATGCCTATCAGCACCTATATTTGAAATGCCTATCGGCAACCATATCTGGAATGCTCATCGGCACCTATATTTGAAATGCCTATCGGCTTATATATCTGAAATGCCTATCGGCACCTATTTTTAAAATGCCAATCGGCACCTATATCTGAAATGCCTATCGGCACCTATTTTTGAAATGCTTATCGAACACTACATCTGAAATGCCTATCAGCACCTATATTTGAAATGCCTATCGGCAACCACATCAGAAATGCCTATCGGCACCTATATCTGAAATGCCTTTCGGCATTTATATCTGAAATGCCGGTCGACACCTATATTTGAAATGCCTATCGGCACTTTTATTTTAAATGCCTATCGGCAACTATATCTGAAATGCCTATCGGTACATATTTTTGAAATGCCTATCGGAAACTACATCTGAAATGATTATCAGCGCTTATATTTGATATGCCTATCGGCAACCATATCTGGAATGCCTATCGGCAACTATATTTGAAATGCCTATCGGCTTCTATATCTGAAATGCCTATCGGCACCTATTTTTAAAATGCCTATCGGCATCTATATCTGAAATGCCTATCCGCATATATTTTTGAAATGCCTTTCGGAAACTACATCTGAAATGCCTATCTGCTCCTATATTTGAAATGCCTATCGGCAACCATATCTGAAATGCCTATCGACACCTTTATTTGAAATACCTATCGGCTTCTATATCTGAAATGCCTATCGGCACCTGTTTTTAAAATGCCAATCGGCAACTATATCTGAAATGCCTATCGGCACCTATATCCGAAATGCCTATCGGCATCAATTTTTGAAATGCCTATCGAAAACTACATCTGAAATGCCTATCAGCACCTATATTTGAAATGCCTATCGGCAACCACATCAGAAATGCCTATCGGCACCTATATCTGAAATGCCTTTCGGCATTTATATCTGAAATGCCGGTCGACACCTATATTTGAAATGCCTTCCGGCACATATATTTTAAATGCCTATCGGCAACTATATCTGATATGCCTATCGGCACCTATATCTGAAATGCCTATCGGCACCTATTTTTGAAATGCCTATCGGAAACTACATCTAAAATGCCTATCGGCACCTATTTTTAAATGCCAATCGGTAAGTATATCTGAAATGCCTATCGGCACCTATATCTGAAATGCCTATCGGAACCTATTTTTGAAATGCCTATCGGAAACTACATCTGAAATGACTATCAGCACCTATATTTAAAATGCCTATCGGCAACCATATCTGAAATGCCTATCCACACCTATATTTGAAATACCTATCGGCTTCTATATCTGAAATGCCTATCGCCACCTATTTTTAAAATGCCAATCGGCAACTATATCTGAAATGCCTATCGGCACCTATATCTGAAATGCCTATCGGTACCTATTTTTGAAATGCCTATCGGAAACTACATCTGAAATGATTATCAGCGCTTATATTTGATAAGCCTATCGGCAACCATATCTGGAATGCCTATCGGCAACTATATTTGAAATGCCTATCGGCTTCTATATCTGAAAGGCCTATCGGCACCTATTTTTAAAATACCAATCGGCAACTATATCTGAAATGCCTATCGGCACCTATATCTGAAATGCCTATCGGCATATATTTTTGAAATGCCTTTCGGAAACTACATCTGAAATGCCTATCTGCTCCTATATTTGAAATGCCTATCGGCAACCATATCTGAAATGCCTATCGACACCTATATTTGAAATACCTATCGGCTTCTATATCTGAAATGCCTATCGGCACCTGTTTTTAAAATGCCAATCGGCAACTATATCTGAAATGCCTATCGGCACCTATATCCGAAATGCCTATCGGCATCAATTTTTGAAATGCCTATCGGAAACTACATCTAAAATGCCTATCAGCACCTATATTTGAAATGCCTATCGGCAACCATATCTGGAATGCCTATCGGGACCTATATTTGAAATGCCTATCGGCTTCTATATCTTAAATGCCTATCGGCACCTATTTTTAAAATGCCAATCGGCAACTATATCTGAAATGCCTATCGGTACCTATTTTTGAAATGCCTATCGGAAACTACATCTGAAATGATTATCAGCGCTTATATTTGATATGCCTATCGGCAACCATATCTGGAATGCCTATCGGCAACTATATTTGAAATGCCTATCGGCTTCTATATCTGAAATGCCTATCGGCACCTATTTTTAAAATACCAATCGGCAACTATATCTGAAATGCCTATCGGCACCTATATCTGAAATGCCTATCGGCATATATTTTTAAAATGCCTTTCGGAAACTACATCTGAAATGCCTATCAGCACCTATATTTGAAATGCCTAATGGCAACCATATCTGAAATGCCTATCGACACCTATATTTGAAATACCTATCGGCTTCTATATCTGAAATGCCTATCGGCACCTATTTTTAAAACGCCAATCGGTAACTATATCTGAAATGCCTATCGGCACCTATATCTGAAATGCCTATCGGCACTATTTTTTTAAATGTCTATCGGAAACTACATCCGGAATGCCTATCAGCACCTATATTTGAAATGCCTATCGGCAACCATATCTGGAATGCCTATCGGCACTTATATTTGAAATGCTATCGGCTTCTATATCTGAAATGCCTATCGACACCTATTTTTAAAATGCCAATCGGCAACTATATCTGAAATGCCTATCGGCTCCTATATCTGAAATGCCTATCGGCACCTATTTTTGAAATGCCTATCGGAAACTACATCTGAAATGCCTATCAGCACCTATATTTGGAATGCTTATCGGCAACCATATCTGAAATGCCTATCGACACCTATATTTGAAATCCCTATCGGCTTCTATATCTGAAATGCCTATCGGCACCTATTTTTAAAATGCCAATCGGCAACTATATCTGAAATGCCTATCGGCACCTATTTTTAAAATGCCAATCGGCAACTATATCTGAAATGCCTATCGGCACCTATATCTGAAATGCCTATCATCACCTATTTTTGAAATGCCAATCGGCAACTATATCAGAAATGCCTATCGGCAACTATATCTGAAATGCCTATCGGCACCTATTTTTGAAATGCCTATCGGAAACTACATCTGAAATGCCTATTAGCACCTATATTTGAAATGCTTATCGGCAACCATATCTGAAATGCCTATCGACACCTATATTTGAAATCCCTATCGGCTTCTATATCTGAAATGCCTATCGGCACCTATTTTTAAAATGCCAATCGGCAAATATATCTGAAATGCCTATCGGCACCTATATCTGAAATGCCTATCGGCGCCTATATTTGAAATGCCTATCGGCTTCTATATCTGAAATGCCTATCGGCACCTATTTTTAAAAAGCCAATCGGCATTTATATCTTAAGTGCCTATCGGCACCTATATCTGAAATGCCTATCGGCACCTATTTTTAAAATGCCTATCAAAAACTACATCTGAAATGCCTATCAGCACCTATATTTGAAATGCCTATCGGCAACCACATCAGAAATTCCTATCGGCACCTATATCTGAAATGCCTTTCGGCATTTATATCTGAAATGCCGATCGACACCTATATTTGAAATGCCTATCGGCACTTTTATTTTAAATGCCTATCGGCAACTATAATATCTGATAAGCCTATCGGCACCTATATCTGAAATGCCTATCGGCACCTATTTTTGAAATGCCAATCTTTAAGTATATCTGAAATGCCTTTCGGCACCTATATCTAAAATGCCTATCGGAACCTATTTTTGAAATGCCTATCGTAAACTACATCTGAAATGACTATCAGCACCTATATTTAAAATGCCTATCGGCAACCATATCTGAAATGCCTATCCACACCTATATTTGAAATACCTATCGGCTTCTATATCTAAAATGCCTATCGGCACCTATTTTTAAAATGCTAATCGGTAAGAATATCTGAAATGCCTATCGGCACCTATTTTTAAAATGCCAATTGGCAACTATATCTGAAATGCCTATCGGCACCTATATCTGAAATGCCTATCGGTACCTATTTTTGAAATGCCTATCGGAAACTACATCTGAAATGATTATCAGCACTTATATTTGAAATGCCTATCCACACCTATATTTGAAATACCTATCGGCTTCTATATCTAAAATGTTTATCGGCACCTATTTTTAAAATGCCAATCGGCAACTACATTTGAAATGCCTATCGGCTTATATATCTGAAATGCCTATCGGCACCTATTTTTAAAATGCCAATCGGCAACTATATCTGAAATGCCAATCGGCACCTATATCTGAAATGCCTATCGGCACCTATTTTTAAAATGCCAATCGGCAACTATATCTGAAATGCCAATCGGCACCTATATCTGAAATGCCTATCGGCACCTATTTTTGAAATGCCTATCGGAAACTACATCTGAAATGCCTATCAGCACCTATATTTGAAATGCCTATCGGCAACCATATCTGAAATGCCTATCGACACCTATATTTGAAATCCCTATCGGCTTCTATATCTGAAATGCCTATCAGCACCTATTTTTAAAATGCCAATTGGCAACTATATCTGAAATGCCTATCGGCACGTATATCTAAAATGCCTATCGGAACCAATTTTTGAAATGCCTATCGGAAACTACATCTAAAATGACTATCAGCACCTATATTTGAAATGCCTATCAGCAACCATATCTGAAATGCCTATCCACACCTATATTTGAAATACCTATCGGCTTCTATATCTAAAATGCCTATCGACACCTATTTTTAAAATGCCAATCGGTAAGTATATCTGAAATGCCTATCGGCACCTATATCTAAAATGCCTATCGGAACCTATTTTTGAAATGCCTATCGGAAACTACATCTGAAATGACTATCAGCACCTATATTTGAAATGCCTATCGGCAACCATATCTGAAATGCCTATCCACACCTATATTTGAAATACCTATCGGCTTCTATATCTAAAATGCCTATCGGCACCTATTTTTAAAATGCCAATAGGCAACTACATCTGAAATGCCTATCGGCTTATATATCTGAAATGCCTATCGGCACCTATTTTTAAAATGCCAATCGGCAACTATATCTGAAATGCCAATCGGCACCTATATCTGAAATGCCAACCGACACCTATTTTTAAAATGCCAATTGACAACTATATCTGAAATGCCTATCGGCACCTATATCTGAAATGCCTATCGACACCTATTTTTAAAATGCCAATTGGCAACTATATCTGAAATGCCTATCGGCACCTATATCTAAAATGCCTATCGGAACCTATTTTTGAAATGCCTATCGGAAACTACATCTGAAATGATTATCAGCACTTATATTTGAAATGCCTATCGGCAACCATATCTGGAATGCCTATCGGCACCTATATTTGAAATGCCTATCGGCAACCATATCTGGAATGCCTATCGGCACCTATATTTGAAATGCCTATCGGCTTCTATATCTAAAATGCCTATCGGCACCTATTTTTAAAATGCCAATCGGCAACTATATCTGAAGTGCCTATCGGCACCTATATCTCAAATGCCTATCGACACCTATTTTTGAAATGCCTATCGGAAACTACATCTAAAATGCCTATCGGCACCTATTTTTAAAATGCCAATCGGAAAGTATATCTGAAATGCCTATCGGCACCTATAATTGAAATGCCTATCGGAACCTATTTGAAATGCCTATCGGAAACAACATCTGAAATGACTATCAGCACCTATATTTGAAATGCCTATCGGCAACCATATCTGAAATGCCTATCCACACCTGTATTTGAAATACCTATCGGCTTCTATATCTAAAATGCCTATCGGCACCTATTTTTAAAATGCCAATCGGCAACTATATCTGAAATGCCTATCGGCACCTATATCTGAAATGCCTATCGGCACCAACTTTTGAAATGCCTATCGGAAACTCCATCTGAAATGCCTATCAGCACCTATATTTGAAATGCCTATCGGCAACCATATCTGGAATGGCGATCGGCACCTATATTTGAAATGCCTATCGGGTTTTATATCTGAAATGCCTATCGACACCTATTTTTAAAATGCCAATTGGCAACTATATCTGAAATGCCTATCGGCACCTATATCTGAAATGCCTATCGGTACCTATTTTTGAAATGCCTATCGAAAACTACATCTGAAATGATTATCAGCACTTATATTTGAAATGCCTATCGGCAACCATATCTGGAATGCCTATCGGCACCTATATTTGAAATGCCTATCGGCTTCTATATCTGAAATGCCTATCGGCACCTATTTTTAAAATACCAATCGGCAACTATATCTGAAATGCCTATCGGCACCTATATCTGAAATGCCTATCGGCATATATTTTTGAAATGCCTTTCGGAAACTACATCTGAAATGCCTATCTGCTCCTATATTTGAAATGCCTATCGACACCTATATTTAAAATACCTATCGGCTTCTATATCTGAAATGCCTATCGGCACTTGTTTTTAAAATGCCAATCGGCAACTAT